>JAOVVF010032407.1:0-10455 GCA_028565595.1 Duopalatinus emarginatus | reverse complement strand
TATTGTATGTTGTATGTTGAAGAAGATTGAGCATAGAAATATAAAGCATAGAAATAAAGGTGAATATGAGAATAACTTTGTATTGATTTGCAGTGATTCTTCCAGGTAAAGGTCTAAACCGCAGCAAAATTATGTTTCTCCTTAAATATGTCACTCGTCTACAGCTATTACATTTTCATTGATTTGTTTTTTGCTCAATACACATTTGGCCTTGGTACTTATGGAAACTCAGTTTCAAAACAAAGAATGCAATTATTTGCAGTGTGAGCTGCAGATGGCTTACCAGAAATATACACAAAAAAATATTAATTGCAGCCCAAAAGTCATGTACAGAAACAATGATCAGGTTTATGGTACTGAAATGAGTGGCTAGGTAATGCATATGGTAATGTAATGTAACACCGGGAAGAATTTGCAAGTTGGCAGTACTTGTAAAGTAGATAATATACACTCAGCCTAATGAACAAGGTGGAGGAAGTGGTGGTCCCCTCCAGTGTGCACATTCTGTTGAACGTTATTTTAGAGTTACAATGTTTTATCTGTTTAGAAAGCTAATATTTTATCAGGCATCTTAAATATAGGGGCACATGTAAATTAGATAATTAATTGCGATGGTAATAAAAAAGAAAACAGTGTAACGCATACACATACAAAACTCACAACTAAAACATCAACGTCAATGTTGTGATGCTTGGCTGCGAGTTTTTTTTTTTCACCGATATGATCAGATTTCATTTTTTAAACAGATTTCATTCTACAAGTCCAGGGCATAAACTCTTAATGTGCACTTGGTCTTCTTGTCACCTGATACTGGAGCCACTGTGTATGTCTTACCCATCAAACTCAAAACTTCCCATTAGTTTTGGATTGAACTGAATGTTATAGAATCTTGAATTGAATTCAATGCTGTAAAATTGTTTTAGCACAGTCAGTATATATTAAACACATGTACAACATTTCAACATTGTGCATCACCAGGAAGGAGACATGACACAGCAATGAGAATCATTAATGTCAATCTAGACCATTGTACTTGTCAGAGCAAACAAAGCCAAACTACTCTAGTTTATAATAGACACTGTCTCCTTTTTATTTCTGCAGACTTTTTGCAAAAAAAACTACCTCCTCCTAATAATCTGTTGTAATCCCCATCACAGTCCATGCACTAGATGGCAGGACCATTTGGGAGGGATCAGTCATACAGGTGGCACATGCTACAAACAAAATAATCCGTGAGTAGACTGAGAATACAGAAGACATCACTTATAAAGACTTGTTTACTCCTGTCACAATTCATCCCATGTTTGTCTGCCCGGATAAATCACCTTTTTGAATTACTCAATGGGCACCAATTTCCCTATGTAATTTAGACCGTGGCAACATTTTCAAAAAAGATCTCCCAAACTCCTGCTATACTGTATTGAGGATTGTGCTATTAGACTAATGAAAGGCATAACACCAACATACAACAGCATATATTCTCACACTTCATCAACAAGAGGTTGAAGACATTGGATGAATTCATCTAGGACACACACTCCTTTTGACCATCCACCTCTCTGGCCTCTTTGACCATCTGCTGGCTATTCTGTAGAGAAGAAGAAACAAGAAACAGGGAGGTCATCATCCTTGCATTTACTATATTCATTTAAAAGCAATCAGGGCAACATATACTCTCTTAGTGTGTATAGGCTCCCATTACTCCCCTTAACCTTAGAGCAGCTCAGGGACTCTTCATTTCAATAAACTAGACCTAACCACCAGATATAACTTAATATGACTTAGAGAGGGTAATAAATGGAGCGCTCCACTGTTTTAGCACTAGCAGGCAATATGAATACTTGGTGATGTCTTATGGCCTGGACAAAGCCTGCGCTTCAGACACAATAATAATATTATTAGAATTGTTGTGAACGAACGGGTACCTTGATAATCTACCTTGGTGATCTTTACAATACTTTACGCTACTGTGTCTGACAGTGCATGTTTGTAAGCAGTGGTATAACACAATACCATTATCTGTATCTATGGGGACGGTACTGGAGTCTATCCCAGTGTTCATTGGGTGTAAAACAGGTAAATCCCCTTAACAGATGGACTTTACACGATTTACAGACATTTACATTTAGTGGCAATTTAATATCTTCAGTTTACATAACTGCATGTCTTTGGACTGTGAAACAAAACCAGGCCTCCTTTAGGGAACCCACACAGATATGGGGAGAACATGCATACTCAGCACTAAATGGACTGTGACCTCCAGCTCCCTCCCAGGTGGGGGATTAAACCAAAAACTACAATTTCCTCCCTAGGTTATGTGAACAGTGCTGTGGAGGTACTGATAGAAATGCCAGAGCACTTAGAACTTCAAATGGTAAAGGAACTTCAAGCAACTCAGACCATGTTTCTATAAAGCTATTCCTTTAGTCATTGTGCATATTTATGTGGAGAGAAATTATGATGTTGAAATGATGTTCTGACAGAGCATTGCAAAATTGAATATAACTAATCCTCCAACGGTAGGGATGATGTGCTCTTGTCCTGATTTTACAATCTTATATTGCCCAGGTGTAAAAAAAAAAAAAAAAAGCAGATGTCTTGGAAGGCTTCATTGTCTAGAATTATTGAGAATGAAAATGGTTTGAAAACTATTGATAATGGTATGGGATCCATAAAAGATGACGTTAATTGCATTAAACTCATTCTAGCGTATTAATTCACAGCAATTCAGCAATAACACGTTTTAATTTTTTTCAGTACAAACCATAACTGCTTATTATATTGTGACAGTCTAATTTAAAGAGTCAACTAATTCAGTACAAATGCAGATTATGAGGAAGTATGCGTTCTTTGTACAACGCATCCGTTATTATGTAGGGCAACAATGTGAGAGACAGTCTAATTTGCAATGCTTATTTTTAGCACTGGTTGTCTTTTCACACTGCTATATTAATAGAGAGAGGTGTAAAATGTGTCAGCAGTATGAGATTTAGGATTAAATATAGGTAAGTCAAAATTATTGTCAGTAAACAATGCAGAATGCAACTGCATAGTAAAATGTCTCAGAAATAAAAGTAATAATTATTATTATGCAGTTTAACACTTTGTATAGCACCATGTTATTCATAGTGATTTGTGCTTAACTCACAGGTTTTATTTAAATGACAAAAGGCTTATAGCTCCCGGAATTTTAAGCTCAATAATAATAATAATAATAATAATAATAATAATAATAATAATAATAATATATAGGATGGCACAGTGGCCCTGGTTCCTGATAGCAAGAATAGTCTGGGTTTGATTCCTGGCCTTTCTGTGCAGAGGTGTACTCTGAGGGCTGTTTCTTCTTACAGTCAAAGGTGTGTGAGTTTGTGTGTGTGTGTGTGTGTGTGTGTGTGTGTGTGTAAATCTGCCTGTCTTGCATGGACTGGTAATCACTGGTTCTCTGCCTTCCCTAGGCTACTTCTAGAATAGACTCCAGCACACACACACACACACACACACACACACACACACACACCATGACCCAGAAGTATTCTTAGTGCTTAGATTAGATATTTAAATGGAAAATTAGCTAAACACATGACAAGTTCACACTGAGAGTTGTCTTTATAATATAGGAAGACGGCCCAAAAACAAAAGCCAAATACGTTTTTGTAAAGGTTTGCTACTTTCTTACACTGTAAACTACTTTTTGCTATCTGAAGTGTAGTTCAGTAAGTTTATGAGTAATCCGTGAATGAGGTGAAACTTTATTATAAGTCATGGACAGCATCTATTCAGTATAAAATGAAAGTTTGCATCATTTACAGTGCTATACTTTTCTATTGTTGAAAAGACAAAGCAGGCATACGAATAAAGATAAAAGATTATAGCCTTGGGTATTGCTTGTGAACTGCTTATTCAAATGTACAGTATACAAAT
This sequence comes from Duopalatinus emarginatus, assembly GCA_028565595.1. Classification (NCBI taxonomy): domain Eukaryota; kingdom Metazoa; phylum Chordata; class Actinopteri; order Siluriformes; family Pimelodidae; genus Duopalatinus; species Duopalatinus emarginatus. Next base: position 6,531 of record JAOVVF010032407.1, on the reverse strand, counting down.
GACATACAAAAGAAAAGAAGGGAATGAAACGGCCTTTGGCTCCCGCAACTTCAGATTTTTGCAAAGAATTGTGGGGTATGCGTGGGATTGAGTCATCCACAGCCTGTGCGCAAGCAAAGTCCATTGAAAAAAAGGAAAAACATGTGAATGGCTCTTCAGTGTGTCACCTATATTCAAAGCTGAAGTGAAAAAGAGGACGTGGAGAAATGCTTGTATTGTGAGAATCTGCCAAGAAAACCAGCAAAGAAAATAGTTAACATGGATCCATCACATCTGGGTTCTCTTAGTCATCTTATGCATGTAAGTAATTAATTTAAAACCCTTGGGCGCAGGGCAGGAAAACCCTCTGGCCAGGGGGCCAGTCCACTGCAGGGCACCCGACACACCCATTCACTCACACCTAGTGCAGTTTAGCATATCCAATTCACCTAGCATGTATGTTTTTTGGGGAGGTGGGAGGAAACCAGAGAAACCTATGCAAATCAAACTCCTTACAGACAGAGAACAGAGCAAGGATCAAAATAACACCCCCAGATCTTTGGAGCTGTGTAGCGCACACACAGTTCAAACTGGATAGTTAAACGTAGCTGTGTTCACACTATCAAGCCACAAGTCTCTGTTATTTCTCCAGGTTTGTGTGGTTGGTGTGGTACAGTGGTTGGTGTGGTACAGTGGAAACATTATTGGCTCCCATGTGAGAGACCTGGGTTCAATTCCCAGTCTGTGCTACACCAATAAGGGTTCTTGGCCAAGACTCAACACAACTAACACAACGTTGGCCTACTTGTAATACCAGTAACCTTGTAAGTCGCTCTGGATAAGAGCGTCTGCCAAATGCCATAAATGTAAATGTTTGTCAAATGCAGGAATGTAGTGACTATACTTGTAGGTGTCAATTGTGATTTTATTTCTGATTCTGAGAAAACAATTTTAGTTGCCAAATAGTACATGCTACTGTATAATTGTAACACTGTATAATCATAAACAGGCCGAACTCACCCTTCATGTGTGTGGTTACATTAAAATTATTTGGAATGTGTAGAAAAGGTGAAGGTTATGCCTTTCAACATCAATACCTACTAAAATGTATTGATGCTGATAAGAAATACTTAATCTGATATGTATATTTATAAAAATGCTACATATTAGAGTATTAGCAAGAATGTGAGGAAGAGGTAATGTTTCAAAGCAGATGGGCATCTCTAGCAGCACTTAAGTTCTAAATGGCTTTAATCAAGTACTCTTCATCATCATCATCATCATCATCATTATCTCTTGTATTTATATAGCACCTTTCCAGTGCTTAAGGTCACTTTAAAATCAAAAGAACCCGAACAGAATCAAGAAGCACACAAATTAAATATTTATGTCACTTACAAAGACTTCAGTGTCAAGGTAGTAGAGATGCACCACAAATATGCGTTGGTAGTGAATTATATAGTTCTATAGCAACTACACTAACCACGATCAACCACCCATTGATGCCAATCTAAATCTCAGAACATTATGCAGCCCCATATTATGAGATTAAACAAGAGATATAACAGGTATCCATTAAAGACTTTAATGGATGGGACTGATATGGTCTGCCTTATTAATTAGATATACTGTAATCTACTGAAGGCTTTCACAGGGAGGTCAACAAGAAGACAGTTGCAGTAGTCTATTCGGGATGTTACAAGTGCATGTACAAGTGTGTACATTTGTGGTACTAAGGGATGGCCGCAGATGAGCAATGTTGTGGGTTTAGAAGTTAAGTCTAGTTGTAAATTTAGTTTTAACAGGACCTTTTAAACATTAGTCAAAATATGTTCAGACAGAATTGTATGTTTTAATAATTCACTTAAGTAAGCAGTGTCCTGGAGAACAATCTAAGTAAGAATAAATAAGTCGGTTGACACAAATATAATCAAAATATACTGTAGTTTCGAACAATAATGTTAAATAGCCAAGAGAAAGTATGCTATGGCATATGGAACCAACACAATATTTTTTGTGGATCTTTTATAAGACTTAGGTGGACATGACCCTGCTGTTGGTGCACAAGTTGTCCCTTGTTGGACTACTTTTTGTAGGTACTAACCACTGCATATGAGTGCCCCACAAGACCTGCTGTTTTGGAAATGATCAGACCCAGTGATCTAGACATCTGGACATCGTTATTTTTATGGAGCCAATTCTATGAATAAGTTTTGTTAATAAAAAAAAAAAAGAAAGTACTGAGCTTGAACTTTGAAAGATACAACAATATATTCAAAATAAAAATAAGTGTAGGAAATCTGAAAATACCTCAAATAAAATATACATCAACCTAAAAAATATATATTTATTCAAACAAAATTATGCGGAAAAAACTGAAAAAAAAAATCTACACAAATTTTTATTTTTAATATATTGTTGTCTTTTTCAAAATTCAAGCTCAAGACTTGAACTTTCAGTTTCCGCTGTTTTTTTTTGGTTTTTTTTAATTAACAAAACCTTTGTCATAGAATTGGCTCCATATATTTGGCCCTTGATGTCTATTCACTTCCTACCTATTATACCTAATAATATAGCTAATAAAATACCTAATGTATCCCAACCCCTTAAAAGGTGCCACTGTAATGAGATAATCAATGTTATTCATTTAACCTGTCTGTGGTTGTGTGGTTTTAATATTATGGCTGATCAGTCTATGTATGCTGTATGCATATCTCTGTTAAACACTCATGGCAACAGCTACTAGTCTGAAGATATCTCTAAAGATATTGGCTGACTACAACCTTAGGAGAGCCTGGCTGTAAAGCGAGTTCAACATTAAAAAAAAATCTGACACGACCCAAAGAAGCGGGTGTGGCTAAAATACCCTTTTACGTGACACATTGTTCTACTGAACATACATGAACATAGTTTAAGAGTGTGATATGCTCAGACTAATATCAGATATAAGCCACTTTGGAAATATAATGTGAACAGCCTGAACAGCCAGACTTGGGCCACTTTTGTCTGCTGTGGTAATGTAGCAGTCACTTGTACTGCGATATTTCTATATGTATATATATATATATATATATATATTGAGATATTTCTGCAGGCTGGATGTTGAGCTATGAAATGTCAATATCTCTGTGAGTTTTCACTCACATAATTTGTGAATCATTATCATGCTGCGACACATTTGTGTACAATTTTCTTGGCTCATTTTGTGGTACTTATCCTTCCGTTTTAAGCAAAGGCTGATGAATCATTATCATGGTAGGCATTTCTTTAGAACCTCAACAATCACTCACTGTCAATAGTAAAACCTACTGTTTGTTTTGTACTAAGTTTGATATGGTTCTACTGTAAACTTTGTCATGTATCAGTATACAGTATCATTACAGTATAATGAAATGATGTAATATACAGTATAATGAGAATTCCTTTCTCTTACGACCCACATATGTACTGTGGGAATTCTGGTTCTTAGCAGATCTTATTAAAATTCCAAGTTGATCAAATGATGATTCAAATGTATGAGGCCAAATATAAAATTGCCCTTGAGATATCAGGGCAACAGAAAAAACTTGATTCATTCAATTAGCTACCTAATTTAAATAATGTAGTCATCAAAAGCTCAGCCAGCCAAAACTCATACTAAGGCCCTCCAGAAAGGTTTTCTGCACTCCCCCACTGTATTAAAACTAATGAGCCACAACTCTCTTACAACACTAACACAAGTTTACAAAAACTCATGAAAAGGAGACAGAAAATAGTGTCAAGTCTCATTATCTAAAAGAAACGCATTCAGGAAGCCAAAGCCAAACCAAACTGATGTGACATGGTTTTGTAAGAGATTGATTTAATGTACTGTATATTGTCCTGGTCTTAATGATGTCTGTTATGGTGGGTCATATTACAGCCTTGCTTGCTGTGTTTAAAGAAACACTTTTAGTCACTGGACGTCTGATCACAAACAGCTGTTTACACTAGCAGGTATATAACCTGCGCAGGCCAAAGTCACTTTATCAAGACTTGATCCAGTAGGCATTTCTTTAGAACCTCAACAATAAAATAAAATACAATAAGATAAATAGATAAAAATAAAATAAAATAAAATAAAGTAAAATATATATTTATTTAAAATATTTAAATGTATATTTACTATGTAGTGTGAAAAAATGTGCAAAAACACCATTATAGTAAATAACTTAAATAAAGTAAATTGGACTGAACACACACACACACACACACACACACACACACACAAAATCTTACCTACAAAAGACAAAACAAAACAAAAATTTTGCCTACATAAATGTAAGAACACAATGCTTATACCAAAATTGTCAATATTGCTGCTAAAACAAAATGTCTATGTTTACATTTATAATATATGGTCAATAACTGCTGCTACATCTGTACATAAATGGACATAACTGCACCTTACGGCTCCCACTACCAGTGGGCTGTCTCCACTACCCCTCCCACCCCCATTTAATGTTGAGTCCTGTGTATTTATTGTATATTGTCCTGTTTATTTAATGTTGAGTCCTGTGTATTTATTGTATATTGTCCTGTTTATTTAATGTTGAGTCCTGCGTATTTATTGTATATTGTCCTGTTTATTTAATGCTGAGTCCTGCGTATTCATTGTATATTGTACTGTGTATTTATTACAGATTGTCTGGCGTTATTGCACAAGCTAACGCACTCGTGCACTTTACGTTCTACTGTGTAGTTTATTGTTCTGTGTAGCACCTTGGTCCTGGGGGAACGTTGTTTCATTTCACTATGTACTGTACAACACCGTATATGATTGAAATGACAATAAAACTACTTGACTTGACTTGACTTAACAATTAATTGCCCTTGAGATGTAAATTGCCGTTGAGATATCAGGGCATCAGAAAAAAAAACTTTATTTATTTAATTAGCTACCTTATTTAAATAATGAATACATCATAAACTCAGCCAGCCAAAACTCACACTAAGGCCTTCAATTAGCTACCAAATTTAAATAATGTAGACATCATAAGCTTAGCCAGCTAAAACTCATATTAAGGTCTTCCGGGAAGGTTTTCTGCACTCCCCCACTGTATTAAAATTAGTGAACCACAACTCTCTCCCAACACTAACACAAGTTTACAGAAACTCATGAACAGGAGACAGAAAATAGTGTCAAGTCTAATTATCTGAGAGAAACACATTCAGGAAGCTAAACTGGACTGATGTGACTTTTGTACATGGTTTTTGACTTGAATAGTCATTTAGTGTTGAATAACTCACCATGTTATGTTTTGTTGAATGCTGTGCTGATATAAGAATCTGTTAGAAAGATCAGATTTAGCTAGTGCTTAGGTAAAATAATCACATTATCTTCAGAATTGTTAACGTAATGCTTTTGTAGTCTCATACCACCAATGTCAGAAACTGTATTACTAACAAATAGTGATGATCTATGATTTAGTAATAGTAAAAGAACGCAATATATATATTATAGTTCAGGGTAAGAGAGGCTCTGACTAGCTCCGGTAGCTCCAAAAAGCTCAGATTATATCACCAAGTCGAAGCCTTGATGAAGTCTGGAGCCGTTTTGTTTCATCTTGTTTTGTGTTAAGTTTGACCCGTTAACTTTGGTCACCTTTGTTAGCCCATTTTACTGTTTAAATTTTCAGCATTTCTGTCAGTGATAAATAATTTCAGAACTAAGGGAAGTTGATATCAACCAGAATCAACCGTCACTGAGAATCACCAAAGGTTCCAGGAGCAGAACTCACACAGGAACTGTGGTTGATAGCTAGCTAAAAGAGAAACCCGCTGTTCAGAGGATCCTCTGTGCAGGTGCACAACCGTCTGACTCCAACTCGAACCCACTCACCTCACAGTAAGACACGCTACAGTGTTTATATGCAGTGTTGATCCTGGTTGGTATTTACATGTTGTTATTTAAAAGTTAGATTAAGTGCCTCACATATCTCCATCAATTAGGAATGCTGCTCAATTCACCTTAAAGTTACTTTCTTTTTCCCTTTTCTTTAATTTCTTAAACTTTATTCATATATGCATATTCATCATTTAATGTTTTCATTTATTAGTAGAATTAGTTAATAAACATTATATCTGTTATACGATGTCTCCGCTGGTGTGATAATTCAGTATAACTAACCCTCACCATTAATTATTCTTTTGAATACTCAAAAGTGTTGCCTAGTCCAGCTGTTTGATATAGATATCTTTTAATAAAGTTTACCCTTCACCTACACACCTATCCATGAATTATGACAATGTACTCCAGTATTACCTGAATATTTGGGTATACACTAATTTGTATTAGTATACTTACCTTGCACAGTTGCAGTAATTGATTCTCCTGATGAAGAGTGATTATATGAACTTATTTCCCATAAATACATTTAACATCCTCCTATCCCCAGGCTGCCCTGATGGCAGCATTTAATGACATTTCCAGTTTATTGCAGCAATACCTCAAGGATGTCCAATGAAAAGAATGCCTTGTGAGTAAAAATCTGAACATGCGTCATCAATTATTGTTGACTATTGTTTTAATCA
>JAOVVF010032406.1:0-10456 GCA_028565595.1 Duopalatinus emarginatus | reverse complement strand
ACACACACACACAAACATGCGTATATATACACACACACACACACACACACACACACACACACACAAACATGCATATATATACACACACACACACACACACACACAAACATGCGTATATATACACACACACACACACACACACACACAATTTATGTTCTAGTTGATACTAATTGTAATAATTCAACATATACGTTATCTCTATTGTTTGAAATTGAGATAAATAAAATAAACTTTAAAGGTTTATTAAGTAAAATTCAGTAATAGAATTATTATTAATTCCCCATTCCCCATGTCCTAAGTCAGTTTGACCCGAGGGAAACCAGAGGGTCCCAAAAGTAAAGCCAATACAAGGGTTAAAAAGGTCACAGGGTTTCACAACAGTTCAATATGAATAAATCTCATTAAAATAAATGACAGTCAGGTTATTTTCGTCCTCGTCACTTAAAAGATCGTGGAGTCAAATTTAATAACTGACTATACTGAGATGAGATAAGATAGTTTTATATTATTACTTCTAGCCCACAGTATTACAGTATATGGAGTGACTTCACTGGTTAACTAACACAGTCACTAGTGGTGATGTTGATGTTCATTGGCTACAGAATGATCTCACAAGCTCAAGAGTAAACATTTTTTCTGGCACTTCAGTGTGTTCTTCATTTGTATCTCCTATGTAAAGCATCCTCGTGCTTGTAAAAGCCATTATATAAATTGAACTTGATGTCATGATAATAAATCCATATTTATCATCCTGCACATTCATTACTCTGATTTATTTACTGTCATTAATATGAACAGCGTAGCCTAAAAACGCAGTGAAGCTTGAAATGTAATTTGTTGCTTGTGTGCGGCTGATAATTGGAATACGCTTTGGTTCAGTATTTTGATGAACAAATAAAACAACCCAGAAACAATTTTTCTAAAACAACATCCTGAAACATCTGAAAACTCAGAAGGCTGAAGGACTGTCCCAGGTCCTCATCTGAATCCCTCTCAGAGACACAGTCGTGGCAGCCGAGGGTGCGGCCGAGGTCGGCTGTGAGTGGAGAGAGGCAGGATGAGCCGTCATAAGATCTCGGACATACTACGTACATCTTACCAGCATCATGTGACTTAAGATATGTTAGTAACAATTTAAAAATCAGACAGAATGTGTTTATTGTTCTACACATAGCTACTCATAACGTTACCTAGGGTTGGACATGATTATAATATTTTAATTTTAATTTTTATGGTTGTAAACATAAGCTGACGTCACTTTTTTATTGGACCACAGTGTGCTGTGTTCACATACATTAACATCTCTCTTAGTTTTGGACTTCTGCCAGTTATGTCCCTTGCCTGCTCCTGTCTACCACTTTGGAAATGTTTTGGATTTGTTTGCTTTATCTAAACTGTTCATTAAAGTTACCTGCTATCACATGCTATACTGTCTTTGTGATGATTTTCATGCCAGTTATTCAGAATCCTGATATTTCAGATTTTTTAGCTTTCCCTATGTAATACTGTGACTACCCGACACTATTTTATATAACAATGCTATTCTAAGAAGCTGCATGTTTACTGTATTCATGCATTCATGCATCAGTGGAAATTTCCACTTCCCTTGAAGCTTGTTAGTCATCCATGAATGATTCCCCATCTTGCCTATGTTTTTTTTTTATGTCTATGTCATGAAGTCTGACCTTTGAGGCCAGGGAGACCTGCTGAAGTTTGTGTACATGACGTTGCCTTGGAAAAGTGTTGACAGGTTCATGGGAAGAGCTGCTGTTCATTTGAGTTCTCTCTCTTCAGGGAGGATGGAGTCTGTCTTTCAGTGACATGGGTCTGTGGGTTAATATATTTCTATTTCAGTCAGTAGCCTTGGAATTTCCTCCTGATCATGGTGAAGTCTGCTTGTTGAGACTTCAGGGTGATGGTGAAGTTCAGTATGGGGGAGATTCTTACAGAAATAATTCAAAATAATCACTTAGTTCAATTACAAAACAGAATTTAAATATTTAGTCACAAAATTAACAAATTAATTAATATATTCCTTCATTTATGTATGTATGTTTTTATTTATTTATATGTCGATGTTTATTTATTGTGTTTGCCTTCGCATCTTTCTGCTATCTCCAGTATCTACATGCAAATTTGTTTGTGTACATATATATTTACCTATTTATATGCAAATGTTTTTATTTATTTATGCATTTATGGTTGATTCTTCAATTATGGGAACTTTTATGTCCCTAGGCTATAAATCTATGTTAAAATACTTTATTACAAAACAAATATTTTATGTATTAAAAAGATCATTTATTACATTACCAAAAAAAAACGAAAAGAAAAAAAAAAGAAAAAAAATTACACACCAAAATAATTATGATTTCCATTTTTTATAATGAATTAAAGGTCAATATTTTGCTACTTTGGCCTTGTCCCCAACTCAGACTTCAAAACATCTGTGCCTCCATAAAATGATAAAAAGTGATCAATTCATGAGAAAAATTACAGTATGAGTTTTATTATAATGTAAACAGAAACAAAATACCATTCCTTTTCTTATTTTTACAACCTATGCATATTTTTGAACAATATGTTATTATCCCCAACATTATCTACATTACCATAACAGTGTATTTCTGATTTCTGTAAAATATAATTTAAAAGTAATACTTGTTTATATTGTAACTATGGAATAATTTAATCATGTATTCATCCTGATTATAGATTATATTTTTTTAGTGTCATTACCATTTATATCAGAATGGTAGTACTTTACAACAAAATAAACTTACACATTTATACATTTATATTTATTTAAAGTGCACTATTTAAGTGCAGGTTTTTAATTTCACTATAACTATCTGTTTAATCATTTGAAACTTAAATATAATTAAGCCTAACTGTGTGATTTTATAATAATTTTAAGGAAGAATTTCTTTATACAGAGTACAGAAAAAGTAAAGAAAGATCCAGATCCAAACAAACTCAAAGGACGTTTATGTTTAGTAAAATATGATGGCGATGTGTATCAGGGAATAATTCACCATGTGGTTGTAGAGGATCGTGTTCTGGTAAAAACTATGAGCCGTGGAGGCCATAATCATTTCTTTTGGCCTATGCCAGATGATACACTTTGATGGCACATGATCTTCTTTGCTTTACCGCATCACTCCAACCAGTGACAAAGTGGCACATGATGCTACCAGTAGATATCTGGGAGAATCTGTGCTCTTATGGTAATGTGATTCGTTAAGAAGGCAGGACCTGGGTTCAGGAGTCCCATAATTACAATAAGTTCATTCCATTACGGTGCACTGCCTCTCCTAAGTCTTTAATCCACCCACTTCTCTCTCTGTCTCTTTCTCCTCTCTCTCTCTCTCTCTCTCTCTCTCTCTCTCTCTCTCTCTCTCTCTGCCCCCCCCCCCATCCTTCTTCCTTTGTCACTTGCACCTCTCGTTCACATTTTTCATGTTCAGAGTCATATTTGAGTACAATCATATTTTGCTGAGCACAGTTTAGTTAAAGTGTTATTCACAGCCTCGTCCTTATGGACTCTTTCTTATGTTTATGGCTTTACTATTTTTTGATAGATTAAGTAAGAATTTTTGTTCTTTATTTTGGAATGGCTTAGTGTTCAGTTTTTCATTTATGTCATTACCACCATGAAACTTAATTTTTAGCAAAAGTATTTTCTAAACTTCTTTATTAATTACTCAACCATCCATCCAGAAAAATAATCTAAAATGATAATTTCACCCATTAAAACAAAAGTTTAAATTAGAAAAATAGAAAACAATAGTTTGATGGTGAGTCCATGATAAATATATGTAATGTGTTAAATGAAACTTGAATGTTTTAATGGATTACAGTGTTTACTACATAAATAAGTTAAAATAACCTGTTTGTTACCTTTTCTCATGTTAAAAGTTGTGTTTTTGAGGCTGAGATTGTAATGACATTTAGCTGTGCCACTTCGCAAATAAATATAAAATATTAAAATTTTATATAAACTCAGTAGTTTTAGACATCATTATGTCTTTGCTCTAAACCATGTACACATGATTGTGACGTAATTAAAATTAATTATTACTTATTTTATTTTTCAAAAGTTATGATAGACATAGCCCTGGAATCAAAGAATCACACTTATTTATTTATTTATTTATTTATTTACTTACTTACTTATTTATTTTGTATTTACTCTATTTACATCATTTTTAAAATGTTGAATGATAAATTCTTTAACATTATTCTCTTTATATAATAAATACAAAACCACAGCTACAAAGTATTTATACAAGTGCAGTGTTTCTAAATGTGTTAATATATTGTCTATAACAGCGGCTCTGACAGTAGCTCCATCTACAAAGTAAATGGTACGTTTTCATTAAAGCTCTGATTCTGATCCATTATCAGTTCTATAGTTCCAGCTACACACAGTCGCTTGATTAAATTACCTAATGTAATTCTAACAATAAACAGATATATATGTATATAATGATAAATGTTGGTGATGTTGAAGCATATAAAATGTGCCACTGTGGCTCTGGTGAAGCTCTCTGTAAGGAGACGTCAGTGTCAGAGATTTAATGTTATGCGGTCCACATTTATTAACATTTAGAGAGAAAGGAAAAAGAGAGGCTGGTAATGGAGGGTGAAATGAAGCTCTTCCACAGACAATCCATAGCAATATAATGTAGTCATAAATGGATAAAAAGCATGTGTAATTTTTTCATACTGTACTTAAATTTGGCATATGTCTGTGATATAAGACAACAAAATTGGAGCAGTGAGAAAAGAGGGCCTGGGTTGGAGTGTCCGGGTCATTACTGTGTTTATGTCCTCCCTGTGTCTGTGTGGGTTTCCTCCAACAGTCCAAAGTCATGCATTAGTTTGACTGCTAAATTGCCATCAGCTCTGTGTGTGTGTGTGTGTGTGTGTGTGTGTGTGTGTGTGTGTGTGTGTGTGTGTGTGTGTGTGTGTGTGTGTGTGTAAATGTGTATCTGCTCTCTCATAGACCAGTGACCTGTCCAGGGTTTCTTGTTCCCTTTCACCCAGTTCCCTTTCACCCCCCGCGGACCAGTAGTAGGATAAGCGGCTTAGATAATGAGATAAATTCAATAAAGTTAAAGAAGTGTGTGTGTGTGTGTGTGTGTGTGTGTGTGATGTCCAGGAAGCCAGGAAGGGTGGAACCCTTGTTTTTCCTGTACAGTTAAATCATTTATGTAGGCGATAAGCAGGAATCACCAGAATAAGCATGAAAGCTGTCACACCGCTGAAGTCGAACCAGAGATCAGTGCGCACTCCTAATTGTTGTTATTGCTCGAAGGCCCTCCCTGCTCCTCATTTCCTCAGCCATCATACCCCGGCCTAATTAGATTGGAGAGGAGCATGTTTGGTGCTGTCGTATCCTGTTTTGGTGCAAAGCAGGGGTCACGGCCCAGTCATGTTTACTCCGAATTCCACCTTTTCTTTCTACTGCACAGGGTCTGACCGTACCACCGTTATCACAGCCTGCTTGATCACTCAGGGATTATGCAAGAGCAAACGTCCTGGAGCCTGGATGTGATTGTAGGAGAAATGTCTTCTGAAGAATGCTGACACTCAGCTGTCCAGCTCTATAGACTAATGTATTTGCTTCATGTGCCAGTCAGAAGATCCTACTTCCCAAATTGTGATGTCGGAATTATAAGTACGTAATTGGAATTATGAGTACGCTTTGTTAAAAAAATCAAAATGTTGGACACGAAGCTCCTGCTTGAAGAATAAAAGGATGCGACAGAATGTACTGAGGTCCGCATCAATAGTATCAATAGCTAAAAGTACGATGATGGATTACTGCGCGTCCGTCTGTTACTGACCAGGTCCTCGTCTCTGCCATGTTAAAAGGCTGTACTCAGGAACTCCGGTATCAAAATCATCTCTGAACTGTCCCTTGAGACGGAGTTCACATGCAGCTTCCAAGTCAGCATTTCTGTTGCGTTCTGATTAGCACGTCAACAATATGGCTAATCCGCTCCCACCAGCTATCATACGAGAGCTACCAAGTGGAGGGTGCAGGCTATCAAATCCTCCCTCCAAAACACATAAAGCATAACATATGAAAGCAGTGTGGTTTCCTGAGGGTTGAAGGTTACTGATCAGAAGGTCAAGGTTTTCAATATACATATCCACGACGTATGTTATCTTTCTTTAATGTGTTTATACACACACAGTGAGACGTCAGTAACTAAAGTCGAGGTTCCTTGTATGTGCAGTAATAAAGCCTGTGACTGATTCTGATGCACGGTAGCAATTAAAACCTCTTGCCATTCTTCATTTCCCGTCATTTATCCCGAAATGAAATGCGAAGGAGCAGCATTCGGATGGCGTAGCTGTTAAGTCTAAACTCCAATTTATCCAGAGGTTGCAAGTTCACAGCCTGGTGATTACGCAGCCATCTGCAGCCAAGAGTTTGATAAAGCATAATTGGCCCTGATCTCTAGGATGTGCTAGACAATTACAGGCGTCTGTTCGCATAAACTAATCAGAAGATTATAATGCTTTATAGCCCAGCGCTGATAAATTCTCTAATCTGATTGGTCAGAATGTGTTGGTTAATTTTCTAGAGCAGGATTGATGACAAAAGCACCAGCTGCAGACTTTATATTAATGCGCTCGTCCTAATACCTTATTTAACGTTTCTATAGTAACATCTTATACAATGACAAACTTTTTGTTTATTTCCTATTTCTATAGACATTCTCCAGTGTCAAAGATAAAGCTATAACTTTTTCATTTATTTATCTTTTATTCTCACAGAAAAAAAATTAAATCTAAACAAGTCAGAAAATCTTAAAAACTTTATTCCAATTTTATTTCAAGAAGAACTGAGTTAAATAGATTTGTATGCAATATAAATAATCTAGTTTTTAGAAACTTTAAGAACATTTTTTTAAACTTATTTTAAGAAATTATAATAGGATAAATTTACTCACTATACTGGCAGATAATTTTACTTGATTCATGCAAATGTTTTTTCTTATTTCTGTTAATTTTTGACAGTGATTTTTGCACTGTGGTGGCTCCATAATACTATAGGGTTTGCCATTCCATTGGACCCCTGGTACATCTACAAATGTCTCTTACACTATGTGTGTCTCCTTTCAGACGAGTTCCACCAGTTCATGTCCTGCATTCATTCTGGTGGGTTTGTCCTCTTCTATCAGGACAATGGACCACCACACACATCTAGAGACACCAGATTATGGTTAGATGAAAGTCACTGAATGCCGTGCAACACTCCATGGAACACCAGTTACATCTCACATTGTAAATGAAAGATAACCTTTGCAGGTCCCACACAGGGCATGGACTTAACTAGATTCTGGCATGAATAAACACCATAATTCCTGTAAAATGGTCCACAACTCTGTTGTATTTCCAAGGTCCTACATTTCTATGTTCCACCAGCACCTTCACTTGTACACAGAACGTGCATAGAATGAAGTAAATGGCTGTCTATGTAGAAACCTCACTAGGGTTTGAGACAGACCCAAGGAGTCTGAAATGATCATGTGACACTAGTGAGCTCAGATCTGGTAGTAAATTTCAGCGTGCTGGAGCACTGGAGCTAAAAGTAAATTTTCCAGTTCAGTAAAAGCTTGTGGTGCCTGAACGGTGATGCAGTTATCGGAATGAGTCTGATAAGGTGTGCTATATATTTATTGAGCATAGCTGTGACATACGGTGGTATTTGGTCAGTAAGCACTTTGACGATAAGAAGTGAAGAAACCAGTGTGTTTAATGTCATGCAGCAAGTGAAAACGAACCGACCTTTTTAATAAACTAATCAGTGATGTGTACTAAAGGGGTCATCAGTAATGAATCTTAAAGCAGGGTGACATACAGAATTTGACATTAGGTAGAAGGAGTTGCTGACGCTGGTCTGTATATCACATCACCATAATCCAGCATCGACTAAAGTGTTTTCATACAGGAAGCCAACTTTCTGCCTCATTTTGCCTGCGAGCTTATTTGTAAAGGTAAATTTGTCGTCTAGCCATATGCTAGGACTCAGAAGTGGCACAGAAAGCCTATGGGCAGAACCTGACTCATCAGTGAAAACACACACAAACCTACTCATGGCACACATAAAGCAGGAGTTGGTAGAAGTGGAGACCGAGTGACGTCACCGATAACAGCATTGTATCTCCCACAACTCGTATAGTACCTAAGTGAAAGTGAAAGTGAACTATTTGCCTACTGGGCTTGTGACCTCCACATTTAACCCATCGCTGCAGTGGAATCTGAGTCCTGATTCTGATGAGCTACACCTGCTACAGACGAGGCACCAGGAGGCTCCCTTATGAGTCTGGTTCCTCTCAAGGTTTCTCCCCTTTGTCATCTCAGGGAGTTTTTCCTTCTCACTGTCACCATCGGCTTCTCATCAGGGATAAAAAAAAAAAAAAATTCTATAAATGTATATTTGACCCTTTTCATTATTTCTGTAAAGCTGCTTTGAGACAATGTCCATTGTTTAAAGCGCTGTGCAAATAAAATTGAGTTGAATTGAATTGAATTGAATTGAATTGAAACACACACACACACACTGGTGAACACTAGGGGGCAGTGTACACACTTGCCCAGAGCAGGGGCCAGCTGGGGGAGTTAGATGCCTTGCTCAAGGGCGTCTCATTCGTGTCTTGTCCTGTATAGGGATTGAACGTGGGACTTTCCTAGGACTGAATTTAATCTGAATATGGTGAACAAGATCAGTAAATCAATCACTGATTTGATGACACACTGATTGTACAACACAGCAGAGGTGACATTGAATGATGGATTATTCAGACTCATACCTTCCTCAAGTTTATTACTGTCATTATTGTCATATAACGAATAGCATTGCATCGTTATAGCATAGTGAGTATAGTATCATTCGAATGGTTAAATAGTTTTGACTGTAGTGTGTGTGTGTGTGTGTGTGTTTGTGTGTGTGTGTGTGTGTGTGTGTGTTTGTGTGTGTGTGTGTGTGTGTGTTTGTGTGTGTGTGTGTGTGTGTGTAAAATGTCGTACACACTGCCTCTTAATCAGGACGTCTGTGTGTATATTTGTGCACTTCATTGTTTTTTCATGCAACAAAAGACCTTAATTATTTTCTCATCAACTAAACAGTGAAACCGAAAACTCCGAAACATCAGTTCCACAAAACCTTCGAAAGTTAGCACGCCCTGGTAACGAGCTGGCGCAAGACTAAAGCACAATGGTGTCTCGTCTCTGTCCCGTATTAAAGGATTCAGGATTAAAAGCCACATGCTGGCCAAGTCTGGATTAGTGTAACCTCCTCTTCTTCCTCCTCCTCTTCCTCCTCCTCCTGTGTCTGTTCATCCGTGGACTGCTGAAGCGAGTGCCAGGTCTGGACAACTCTGCCTGGCTCTCTTTCATGTCTCGGCTCCTTTTCTGCACGGATTAACTGAAAAGCTGCACCTCTGTGTAATTGTTATGCAGGGAACAGGCTGACATGCTTTTGGTCAGTGTTGTAAAGACTAGAACAGAACAGAACAGTGTGTTCCTCGCTGAAAGAGCGCCGAAGCGAATCGGGGAGCGTCTCCGATCACGCAGAGTGCTTGATCCGGGTCAGTGGAGCCCAACCTGCAGCACTTCATCATTACCGATACTATCAGAAGGCTCCTGAGATAACCTGCTTGGTGACTTTGTGTGAGGATCGATACACAATGTGAAACACACACACACACACACACACACACACACACACACACTCTCAAGGCGGAAAATCGTTGCTTTTAGGGTTCTTTGGATGGGTCACGGGCCCGACTGTCTCAAGGTGCTTGACTTCTACTGGGATACGAGGCTAATTCTTTTGTTTGTGCTATAGGGCTGGGCAATGTGGGGGAAAAAATCGTATCACAATATTTTTTTCGTATTAGTTGATATTGATAAATATCACGATATAATTCAAATCAATAAATCTGTTACACTTAAAAAGGTTCTTTTTTGCTCCTAAATGAGAGGTGAAGATATTTGATTCTGAAGATATTTGAAGATATATAGATTCTGGTTTACATTGTGTTTATTTTCAATCAGAACTTGAGAAATGTACTATGGAACGTTACTACACTGTATTCCAAAATACTTCCAATATTCCAATATATACATACACACAACTGTGAGCCGTCACAAACAAAACAAACAACAAAATTTTTTGGTCACATCCAAATAAAAAAAACATGGACCAAAGCTTTATGTTTTACAGAACTCGCTAAAACAAGTCAAGTAGTTTTTATTGTCATTACAACCATATACAGTGTTGTTCAGTACACAACGTTCCTCCAGGACCGAGGAGCCACACAGCACAATAAACTACACAACGGGAGGTAAAGTGCGCGTGTGCATTAGCATGTGCAATGACGCAAGACGAGTTACAATAAATACGCTAGACATTAACAACACATATAGGGCGGGG
>JAOVVF010032405.1:0-10456 GCA_028565595.1 Duopalatinus emarginatus | reverse complement strand
TCTATCTATCTATCTATCTATCTATCTATCTATCTATCTATCTATCTATCTATCTATCCATCCATCCATCCATCCATACCATGGGACCCCTGGTACATCTACAAACATCTCACCAGTTCATGTCCTGCATTCATTCTGATGGGTTTGTCCTCTTCTAACAGGACAATGTACCACCACACACATCTAGAGACGCCAAATTATGGTTAGTGGGACACTCATGTGACCCTCAACCTTATCAAAGACATCTGGGATGTTATGCAACGTGCTGTGGAACACAGAAATCCTACACCTCGGAATACTACAGAATTGTGGAGCGATCTGCAGGACTTATGGTGTTTTTTTTTTTTTTTTTCTATGTATATTAGAATATTTAAGCAAGCTTGTCGAGTCCATGCTGTGTAAATGACACAGCAAGTATTTAAGCATTGGACTGGTGGTTGAGTCTTTCTGGCACTTGAGTGTGGTAGAGGGAAACACAGCCAGACATCTGCTGGGTGGAGGACACTGACTCACTGGCTAATTATTTACTGGTTAGTAGTTTGAATCGAGTAGACCTACAACTGAACTTGAATGTAATAAAATTTTTAATAATGTGAATGAAACATTTGGGAATAAAAAGCTCCAGGGCTTTAATAAATAGCTGAGATATTATTGTACACTCTCAAGTAATGAGCCTAATATATAAAGCCTGGCTTATGTTCATGAAATAAATCTGTACTGAGAAGAATAGTGGAATTTATTTCTTTTCTAACCAAAACGCTACTCGACATTTTAGTTATTGTACAATATTTAACTTCATCTTAACCATTTGCGTAATTGGTAAGTCAAGTGGTTGACTACCAGCTGTGTGTATGAGGCAGGTTTAGTATTGTGGGTGATTTAAAATATCAGGATCAATCAAAATAAATCTTCTTAATTAATCACAGAAAGAGCGATTCCAATGACATTAATGCAGGAAATTCACATCACTAGTGAAAGTAGAAATACCCAGAATTCCCATCACTATTGCTAGTAGAAATCCCTGGAATTCCCATCACTAATGGCACTAGAAAATACCCAGATTTCCCATCACTAGTGAACCTAGAAATACCCAGAATTCCCATCACTAGTAAATGTAGAAACATCCAGAATTCCCATCACTAGTGAAAGTAGAAATACCCAGAATTCCCAACACTAGCCAATGTTGAAACATCTACAATTCCCATGACTATTGCCAGTAGAAATACCAGGAATTCCCATCACTAGTGAAAGTAGAAATACCCAGAATTCCCATCACTAGTGAATGTAGAAACAACCAGAATTCCCATCACTAGTGAAAGTATAAATACCCAGAATTCTGATCACTAGTGAAAGTAGAAATACCCAGAATTCCCATCACTAGTGAATGTAGAAACATCCAGAATTCCCATCACTAGTGAAAGTAGAAATACCCAGGATTCGTATGACTAGTGAAAGGAAAAATACGCAGAATTCCCATCACTAGTGAACAGAGAAATACCCAGAATTCCTATCTATATTGCCAGTAGAAATACGCAGAATTCCCATCACTAGTGTCAGCAAGTTTACTATAGAGAATAACCTTTTTGTAGATTATGTTCATGTATAATTCATATAAAATAAGCATTTGCTAAACAGTTTTAAATCCAACCTAATAAACCATGTCTTTTCTCTTGCTTATACTCTTCCTCTAACCTATACTGCGTCTTATCCAGGTATTGCTCATGTTCTGTCCAGTGCTGTGTTTGTTTTAAAGTGTTTTTCTCCATCTCACATATGCTTTATGTTCTTTAAAAAAAAGCTCTATATCACACCCTTGCTGTGAAGTGTTCACTGGCTTCCTGTAGCAGTCCACATCAGATATAAAACCTAATGATGGCCTAGAAAGCAAAAAACTAGTCCAGCTTCTCCCTACCTGATGGCAATGGTCAAAAAGAGCCATTTTATGGTCATTTTTATGGTATTATTAATTAACACTTATTAATCATTTAATCATTATTAATTATTAATCATCTCTTGACTCAGTGCTCACACTGATTAGCCGTAGCATTAACACCACCTGCCAAAACAGCGGCCAAACATCTCTGATCTGTTGAGGCATGGACTCTACAAGACTTCTGAAGGTGTGCTGCAGTATGTGGACCACAAGTCATCAGCAACAGATCCTTCAGTGGATCTTCAATCCTGCCCACTCTTTCAATAACGTTGCCTAGTCCCATCCACTCTCAGAGTAATGCTGACCAATCCTGTACACATCTGCAGGAGAATTTTACACTCATGCAGAAATACTGAACAACACTGCCCAATCTTGCAGAAAAGTTGAAGCCTCATATCAGCCTGAGAGCTCTCTCTTGCCTACAGTACTTCAGAATACCAGTCCATATGCACATCTCTACCTTAAATCATCACAAAACTAAATCAAAGCCTATGTCTGCATGTTGTTTCTGTATTAATTATATTAAGAAAGCCTACTTTCTTTTATATTCTACCTTGTTAAAAGCATCATTTGTGGACTCAAATCCCAGCATCTCTATTCTCCTACTGTTTAACCCTTAGGCAAAACCATTCATGTGCATCTGCTCGGCTGAACTGTGGTTTGCTCTGGATCAGAATGTCTACCAAATCCCAAAACCAAAGACAAAACTAACCATGGATTAATCATTAATTTCTGTGGCATAGTTTTAAAATATGATATAGTTACTATGGTATACTGTATAGTTGTACACATTGTGAGATTGAACCGGATGGGCCAGGCAACAGAATCTATAATTACATATGAAAACATTTGTCATAGTATATTATAGATATGGCTAAATGAATTACAAAAAAATACAAAAATAATTTCTTCTAATAATATACTAAGATTTGATATGTTGGTGTAGTAAATGTTGAAAAATGTCTACAGGACAAAGATGCCCCCATCCTATTTGTTATATTAAATTAAAAATAGTTTTTTTTTTCTATTAATATATCATTTACTATAATTAAGTAAGTAATTTGCTACTTTTTCCATTTCTTTTGCTATTTTCACTCAGCTAGGAGTAAGGTGTATTTATATAAAGCCTCCATTTTTAGACAGTGGTAAGTACGCATGGTGTACGTGAGATAACACCCACCAAAGCATCAGATATCTGAAAATATACTTGGCAGAGGAAATCTGCTTCTTTTGGACTTGTCTAGACATACACTTGGGTGTTATTTGTTATACACTGCATCACAGAAATCAAAATTAGCAAAAGAAAGAGGAGGAAACAGGATGAATGTGGACATAGTTACTCATTCAGTCTTTCATCCAAGTCAACATGTTGACATGAGGCCAAAACTCTAATCAAAAGACTAACCAATCTTATACACCCCTGCAAAAAAAGATGACCACTCATAATCGCTCCCACAGGAAGGATGATAATCTTATGAGCTCCTGCAGAAAAAATCTTGTCTCTGCCTGCAGAAGTGTTAACTAACCCTGCTCACCCGTCCAGAAGGGCTGACCATTCCAATCCAATGTTCTGATCACTTCCTTTAAAGAAGCACATACAGTAGCATTGAAGCAGTCACTGATGAAACGCTTCCATTCATGTTTCCAAGCTGACTTGGTCATACAGATTTCTCCCTACACAACATTTCTCGTTTACAATTTAATCGTTTCTCACAAAGAAGGCCACACAGGTATTTGTTTGGACTCTTGTTATCTCAAGACTAAACTACTGCAACACCCTTCTGGCCGGCCTTCCTATGTGCACCATCAGGCCCCTGCAACTGATCCAGAATGTAGCAGCTTGACTTGTATTCAACCTTCCTATGTTCAGCCATGCCACATCCTTGCTGTGAACCCTCCACTGGCAGCCCTGTAGCAGCCCTCCACTGGTAGCCCTGTAGTAGCCTTCCACTGGCTGCCTAGTGAAATTTTTAAAAAATTTATGCTGGCCTACAAAGCCAAAAATAGTTCTGCTCCTTCCTACATTATTGCAATGGTCTAAGCTGAATGCATACCCAGAGCTTTTTGTGCTTTAAGTATGGCTCAACTTGATCCACCTTCATTTAGGATACATGGGAGGTAACCACCAAGATGTTTCTCTGTCCAGGCACCCTTGAGTGTCTGTAGAGCAGTCTACTACTAGCATACAACTGGAGTAATGGTAGCCAATAATGCCTACCCCTTCATTACGGTTGACTAAAACTATCAGCTCTTACAGAAAGGTTGACCAATCCCACCCATACAGTTGCCTAAATCTATTCAATCCTTGAGCAATCCCGTCCACTCCTTGAATGACTCTGACCAATCCTGCCCATGCTTTCAATAATGTTGCCCAATCCCATCCACAACTAGAGTAACTCTGACCAATCCTGCCCACTCATTTAATAACGTTGCACAATCCTATCAACTTCTAGAGTGACATTGCCCAATCCCATCCACTCCTATTGTAACTCTGACCAATCCTGCCCACTCTTTTAATAAGATTGCCCAATCACATCCACTCCTAGAATAACTCTGACCAATCGTGCCACTCTTTCAATAACGTTGCCCAATCCCATCCACTCCTATAGTAACTCTGACCAATCCCTCCCACTCTTTCAATAACGTTGCCCAATCACATCCACTCCTAGAATAACTCTGACCAATCCTGCCCACTCTTTCAATAATGTTGCCCAATCCCATCCACTCTCTGAGTAACATTGCCCAATCCCATCCACTCTCTGAGTAACATTGCCCAATCCCATCCACTCTCTGAGTAACATTGCCCAATCCCATCCACTCTCAGAGTACCGCTGACCAATTCTGCACACGTCTGCAGAAGTGTTGATCAATTTTACACTCATGCAGAAATACTGAACAACACCAGTCTTGCAGAAAAGTTAAAGCCTCATATCAGCCTGAGAGCTCTCTCTTGCCTACAGTACTTCAGAATACCAGTCCAGATGCACATCTCTACCCTAAATCATCTCAAAACTAAATCAAAGCCTATGTCTGCATGTTGTTTCTGTATTAATTATATTAAGAAAGCCTACTAACAGACTACTTCCTACACAAAATCTGTCAACAGTCAACCTCTGATTTTTCTATTATGTTCTATCTTGTTGAAAGCATCATTTGTAGACTCAAATCCCAGCATCTCTATGCTGCTACTGTTTAACCCTTAGGCAAAACCATTCATGTGCATCTGCTCGGCTGAACTGTGGTTTGCTTTGGATCAGAACGTTTACCAAATCCCAGAACCAAATACAAAACTAACCATGGATTAATCATTAATTTCTGTGGCACAGTATTAAAATATGATATAGTTACTATGGTATACCGTATAGTTGTACACATTAGTAAAAGTGTAGGTTGGTGTGGTACAGTGATAACATCATAGGCTCCCGTATGAGAGACCTGGGTTCGATTCCTGGTCTGGGCAACCAGTCTGTTCTACACCAATAGGGGTCCTTGGGCAAGACTCCTAACACTATGTTGGCCTACCTGTAATACCAATAACCTTGTAAGTCCCTCTGGATAAGAGCATCTGCCAAATGCCGTAAATGTAAAACCATGTGTAATGGTATGAGTTTGATTATGGTTTGATTAGCTAGCATTTGAGGTGACCTCTGGTACATCTGAAAACCTCTCTGACAGGTAAATTGTAAGTGTGCCCCCTTTCCTACAAGTTACACCCATTTGTGTCCTGCATTCATTCTGATGGGTTTGGTGTCTTCCAAAAGTTTCATCACCACACATGTCAAGACAAAAAATTAGGCTTAGAGGAACACTCAGCTGAGTTTGAGGTCACCAGAGTCACCAGATTATAATGTTATCAAACACATCCGTGAAGGCGCTGTGGAACCCAGAAATCTGACACCTCGGAATACAGCGGAATTCTGGACCGGTCTGGGGTGGGGTGGGGGTGGGAGAATTGGGGGTCCAAGAAATGGTAGTGGTGTACCAGTTTTTCTGGTACTTCAGTGTACCTTCCAGAGCCAGTTAGTTTCAAATTATAATTGTTTTAAACTTAGTTCAGTACACAATAACAGAATAAGCAACATTTCAGGCATATATTTCTTCCCATATTAACCGATTTACATAAATGTAAGACTACCAAAGCTTTATAGATGTGACATCCTACCTGGACATTCCTAATGGAGCACGATTCCTCCAGCTCACACACGGAGGGCTTGAAATCTGAGCTCACATGGCATTTACAGTGAACAGGAAATGAAAGGTTTTTGATGCTGGAAAAAGGGAAAGATAATCAGACCCTCACCGATGCCCCCTGCTGAGGCTTGGACCTCAGAGGCGCAATCACACAAAGCCTCCACTCACGATTCAATTTAGTACTGTGTGTTTTGTCATTAAATATAGCCGGCTACGTAGTGTTGTCGTGTACTTAAGAATAGCTCCTTAGCATGAAGTTCACTTTAGGAGGGGAAAAAAAACCAACATGCTTGCTTTTTATGTTTATTTGAGACCGGCTTTTAAAAAAGCAACATTTTGGTGTTAAAAATATGTAGACGTTCTCACCGAAACTGCCACCATATACAAAACAATGAATGAATTTATAATTTGTGTGATCTGGAATCTTGTTGGTTTTTGTCTGCTGATGTGGCCTGGCAGAATTAATGTTACCCCCCCAATGGGTTATTTTTTTAAAATATGCAGCTATATATATATATACACTGATGTACCAGAAAAAAGTAGCACAGATTAGCCTATTTTTCCATACATGGGCTGACGGTGGCTCTATAACAGTATGAGGTTTGTTTAGCTGTTATACCAATGGGACCCCTGGTACATCTGTGAATGTCTCTGACAGGAGAATGCTATGTGTGCCTCCTTTTTGACACCCGTTCAAGTTTGGGCTTGCCAAATTATGATTTTGGGTTTTTTTCCATTCTCACCTAAGGGGGGTACTAACTGCAATTCATTGCCTTGTATTTGTTCCAAGCAAGTCCCAATAAAGTGGAATCTATCCAATCTACATTAGACAATACTAAATACCTTCATTCAACTTTGCCTGCATTACTATTAAGATTTTGAGAATCCTCATGCCTGTACCAAGTCTGGTTCATTACAACTCTCTTGTTTTAGAAGTTGCCTCTGAGTTTTGACTGCTTATGTGCAGTCCCTGGTCCCTTTGGTCCCTGACTCAGTAAATCACTTCCTTTGACAACGTCCTGTATCTTGCCCTCTTGAATGCACCCCCATCTTCATAAACGCAAGCCTCATTGTTTTAGACCTTACTGTATTCCTACTCCCTAGATGCAGTGTCCCCATACGCCAGGTTCTCATTCCACAGTTGCGCAGTGATTCATGATGGAAGCCTTCAAGCCATGCACATAATATTCCATGCTGAAGTGCTTCATGAAAATGGATAATCATCCAAAGAGAAAGACACTGATCTGAAGACATCTGTTCTCCCTCCTTCTCCCAGGTTAAGACCGCTCATCTTTTAACGATGGTGATTGGCTATACATCCAGTACAGGCAGAATGGTAACCTTCATTTGTTTGCTATTGAAGCTTTAAATGCATGGCATCCCAGCTTGAGCAATGCCCCAAACTGAGTTGATATCTGATTCAAACAAGCTGCAAATTGTGAGCTAAGAAAAAGATTTAGTATCCACTGAGCAAAATTATGATACATTGTGCATGTTCATGGATGAGGATTTGCTGGTTTTGAAAGTATGAAATGAAATCTACAAGATGAAAGTGCTCACTCAAGAGCAGGATCGTTGTAGTGCTTACTAGTCAGTTTAATTTTTTACATTTGTCATATCTTATATAGTTTCTCATCATATATCATTTTAATCTTCATATTTCTTGGTTCTGTGTTTATAAGAATGTGATATTTTGCATTCAACATTCACATACATTCACAGCTGATTAATCAATAAAATAGGCTGTCGGCAGAAACCAGTGTTGAGAACATGACGCCCACAAATCATACCACCCACCTACCTTAAAGAATACCATAGACCATACCACCCACCTATCTTAAAGAATACCATAGACCATACCACCCACCTATCTTAAAGAATACCATAGACCATACCATTGACCTACCTTAAAGAATACCATAGACTATACCATTAACCTACCTTAAAGAATATCATAGACTATACCGGGGGTGCCCAACTCCAGTCCTGGAGGGCCAGTGTCCAGCACAGCTTGGAGGTTTCTCAACTCAAACACAGTTAACAGGTAAGTGCAATCAGGTGTGTTTGAATAGAGAAACCTCCAAGCTGTGCTGGACACTGGCCCTCCAGGACTGGAGTTGGGCAGCCCTGGACTATACCATTGACCTACCTTAGACTATATCTTAGACCAGTGGTTCTCAACCAGTGGGGCACGCCCCCCTCAAGGTCACCTCAAGGTTATTACAATAAATCAAACACACATTTTCATTTTAAATTTACCAACACAGTATTTTAAGCCTGTGACACGATGTCCCGTAACTGCTAGGCTAGACTATTATATAAGCGCCCGCACACGCGTTCACGCGTCTTGCCAAGTTCGCTGGACTCAAAGAGAAATACCCCAATCGTGCACAAATCGAGGATCATTTGAGACTGTGGTATGGTAATGGTAATAGGCCTACTGATAATAATAATAATAATAATAATAATAATAATAATAATAATAATAACAGCAAGTCTGATGCTACTGGCAGTTATAGCAATAGCCTAGTAATGATAGGCCTACCTACCACTACTGATGATAATAATAATAATAATAACAACAACAATAAAAATAACAATAATAATAGTGTGGACCTAAAAAATAGTCTATCTATCTATCTATGCAAGGTGGTGTAGTGGGGGTGGTGCCGGTAAGGGGGGGGGGGTTGTCGCCAGGAGGAAGGGGCCCCAACTGCAATAAACCAGCTTTGGGGGGGCCCAGCTTGCAAAAGGTTGAGAACCACTGTCTTAGACCATACCATTACCCTACCTTAGAGTATAAAGTAAAGGTAATTATATAATTGTCATTGCGGACACCAACAGTGCATGGAGGCATGGAGGTATTCACCACTAACATAAATCGGGTAAAATCTTCACATTAGTCTACAAAAAAAAATAAATAAAGCTTAAAACAATGACCCAGCAAGAGAAAGCAAAACAGGCTTCACACAACACAGCATGAGTCTGAGGCTTATAGAAGAAATCACTGATACTAAAATAATGTGAAGAGTGCAGTGATACTTGATAGAAAACGAAAAGATGATACAGTAAAGACCACAAGTCAGGCTTTATCTTGTACTTTGTAAACTGCTTGAGTTTTGTTTAGCTCATTTGTCCTCTATGGATTTACAGACTTTCAGGAAATTGAGTAACTGAACCTCTAACACTTTATTACCCATGTGATATACTATACAATTGACCTCCCATAGACTACAATTATACTCTAAACTGTGTCATTGACCAGGTGGGTCCAGGGACACCCAAGAAGACTTGGTTAGCTAGTTAGTCAGTTATTTATTTATTTATTTATTATTTTACAGAAATTAAAAAAAAAAGTTCTTAATAAACCTACCTTACATTAGTAACTATTTGATTGGTCACTTAATTTTTTTTTCTTGAACTGCTGTTTTTTCGGCACCACACCAGATCTGGCTCAAGTATTTGATGCTAGATACCAGGCTTGGGAATGAAAAAGGTCTATAGCTCAAATGTAAACCTACCATAGACACTGCTGTAGACAATACAAGTGAGTATACCACAGTCCATAACACTAAGAAAGGATCAAGGTGGCTTTAGAATGAACCCAACCAGACAGCAGATGGACAATAAAGATAAGTTGAAGCTAGCAGGAAGGAAGGGTTGGTGGCACGACTCAGTGGGATCTGCATGCTGAGCTTTATATACCTGGTGGGGGGTATGCAGCCACTAAGGGAAGTCTATAATGAATTGGTCTGAGATGGAGAATGATTTTTTTCAGTGTTTGGGCTTCACCTGGTAGAGGAAGCGGTATGCAGTAGTACGTAGAATAGTACTTATCCAATAATAATCTGCGGACATTTCATTTGACATCGGATTATTCTTGGCTGATGATTAGTCTGTGAGAGTCAGGTATGTCTTCTTTTGTTGGAAAGCTGCCCACTGCTTCCCGTTCCATTTATGCCCAGAATGTTTTCCATTAACAAAATGCAGTGTGTGACACCCTTGGTTTTGCAGTCATATTTCAACAAGCACTCAAAAATCTGCATGTCACATATCCTTTTTATTTATTTATTTCTTATTGTCATACTGCTTCATAAGCATGAGTCACTGTTTATGTCTCTTAGTTGTTCTGCTCCTATATTAAATACAGATCTTTCTATATACACCAAATAAGCTGTAACATTAACCCCACCGCCCAAAACAGCCCCTAAAACAGCCCTGCCCTGACGAGGCATGGACTCCACAAGACCTCTGAAGATGTGGTTGGTGTGGTACAGTGGTAACATCATTGGCTCCCATGTGAGAGACCTGGGTTCGATTCCTGGTCTGGGC
>JAOVVF010032404.1:0-10457 GCA_028565595.1 Duopalatinus emarginatus | reverse complement strand
GCCAGTGTGTGTGTGCGTGTGTGTGTGTGTGTGTGTGTGTGTGTGTGTGTGTGTGTGTGTGTGTGTTCAGTCCAGTCACTGAGATGTTTACCAGACCAGAATCTGATTGTTCAGTGTGCATTATAGTGCATAGTGCATTATACCACACCATATTGCACTATACTAAACTATACATCACCATTCTGCACTATACTACACTCTAATGCACTATACCACATCATACTACACTATACTAGTGAACTATACTACACTGCAATACTATACTCTCATGATTTGTGTGTGTGTGTCTCATATATGTGTGTGTGTGTGTGTGTGTGTGTGTGTGTGTAAGAACTGAAAGATTTATCAAAACATGAAGCTGTTTATCAAAGTGTGAAATGTCTGCCCCAGTGGTTTTTTTTTTAGCATTATCTGTAACGTCTGATACACAAGCGTGTTTATTCTACGGGAAACAGACATGGTTTTCTGGAGATGAAGATAAATGAAATGCATTCTTCAGCTGAGTTTCATTATGTTTCCTGCATCTCTGAGTTTGATGACACACACACACACACACACACACACACACACACACATACACACACACACACCCTATTACACAGACAGAATACGTGACAAACTGGTTAGGTGGCAGGATATGACACACTGAATGTCTCATTATGAATTAATGAATCTTTCTATTTGGTTCTACACACAAATATTAAACACACAGTGACCATGTGGACTGTACAAACTGTGTTAATGTGAGTGATAAATACATTGTTACAGAGAGTTTGTTCAGCGTGGACTTCACACCCTGTGATTATCAACGTGGCTATGATGTGTGTTTGTGTGTGTGTGTGTGTTTGTGTGTGTGTGTGTGTGTGTGTGTGTGTGTGTAAAAAGGTAAGACAGCAGGTGAAACAAAAACTTCATGACGTTATCACATGCTCTCCTCCTATCTATCAGAGTTAAACATCAGTCGTTAATATTCAATACACGAACAGTAAGGAAATAGATGCTTCTTGGCAATAAATCTTACACTGTTGGAAAGCCTGTTAATTTCCCTTTTAAATGTTGCCACATTTGTAAGGAACATGCATTTGTGGGATGAGCAGAACAGCTGATTATATTGGTTGCGCCCATGAAAAATTGGCCAAGCAGCTTATTTTACTGTTGCTATTGACACTTGCTTTGAGCCTCTGGTACCCCCAGGTGCTGCCAATCAGAGACGATACGAAATTCTGCAACCAGTGATGACACTGCTCTCCCCGACCGAGCGGGGCTTATCAGAGACTATCTCCGAATTTGAGAGTGGAGAGGATGGAATGGCCTGCCAGCAGTCCTGACCTCAACCCCATTAAACACTTGTGGGATTAGCTTGGGTGTGCTGTTCGTGCCAGAGTGACCAACACAACCATGTTGGCCGACTTGTGACAAATGCTGGATGAAGAATGGGATGCCATCCCACAGCAGTGTGTGACCAGGCTGGTGACCAGCATGAGGAGGAGGTGCTAGGCTGTTGTGGCTGTGTGGTTCTTCCACACGATACTGAGACTCCTGGTTGTTAAATGAATAAACTGTTAAATTGCCAATATGTTTATTCCTTCTAACTTCAATCCAGTCCACCAAACACCAAATGAGTCAATGGCAAAATAAGCTGTTTGGCATTGGCAGAGAAGATTTGGGAAATTATTCATGCATGCAACCCAAATACTCAGCTCTACTGCTCATGCCACAAATGCATGTTTCATACATTTCAAGGATTTACTGTCAAGAAGCATTTTTACAATAAAGAAATATTCTACCAAACACAAATTTCCTTACTTTTTGTGCTATGTTGGAATCGACATTTTGTTAAAATGTCTTAAAAATTTGTTTCACATAATATAAATATAATGTTCATTTACTCATGCTGTATGTGTCTTGATGGTTTAGTAAGAATCACAGACACACAGATGTACAGACACACACAGACGTTTACACTGAAGTATCAAATAAACTGGTACACCAGGGGTCAAGGACTCCATGAGCTTGCGGCAATATTCTGTAGGAAACGAACACCATACCTTCCCTAATATAGCTTCACTGTGTCCATGTTAGCCAGTGCTAATCAGCACAGTTAACGGCTGAGCTCATAAGAAAAACATTCAGCCCTTAGATCAACGTTTAATTCACTCTCGCTGATGGACAAGTCTTTATTTAACAAAACCCACTCAAACATTCAGGCTTCTCTAAAGGGTTCTCCTCCAAACAGTCACAGATTGTCACATTAACATGAGAAACATTTCCAAAACTCTTTTATCACGTGTCCTTTCATAAAACTAAATCTGTAAGATTTTCTAAAATGTTATTTCTTAAACACATTTTAAATTTCATAGGTCCAAAATAGTGTGTGTGTTTTTTCAGATCCAGAGTTCTCGTAGTTTAACTGTACCAAGTTCCCAATTCAATAAACTCTAAAATGTAGTCCACTTCAAATAACACCTGTTACCGTATTTAGCTGAAAATCATCTTATTTCCTTCCTGAGACAGTGTAATTACTGTAGTTACGTAGTTAGCTAACCAGACCTATTTTTTACTAAATATATTGACAGTGAAATTTAAAATAAATGTCAAATCAAAGATTCAAGGTGGCCACCATGTTGGTGACATGACCTAACAGATTTCCTCTACCCTCACAGCTTGTGTCCAAACTTATGTGTGTATGTGCGTTCCATCCTTCAGTACCATGACGTCCGCTGTCCCACCTAAGAAGATGGTGTCCTCAGTCTTCATCACTCTGGCATCTCCATACAGAGCCACGGTCACGCCCATGCCGCAGATCCCACAGCACTCTGCCATCCCTGTCAGTCCCACTGCTGCGAGCAGGAAGCTGTCCGCCTCCTCCGGCTCAGCCCTGGAGTCAGGACACGTTGTTTCTCCTGCTGAGGCCCGACCTAGTCCTCTGGAGACCTGGAAAACACACAACAGCAAACCTGGTGCTACACACACTCCCAGCAGACCAGGAAAGAGAGAGGAAAAACACGCTGAGGGTACACACATAAAAGCACTACACCTTCACACACACGCACATGCACACACACACACACAAAAGATATTTACCGTTGTTGTTTTAGATAAATGAAGGGATATGGATGGATGAATGGATGGATGGATGGATAGAGGGATAAAATGGGGAGTGAGACAGACCAACATATATACAAACTGACAAGTGGACAGTATGTGTGTATGTGTGTTGTTTATTTGTGTGTGTTGTGTGTTGCAGAGTTTTTACCTCATTATCCACCTGCGTCTCTGGACTCTGGTGTCTCTGAAACCCCTCCCCTTCCTCCACCCCCTCCACCATCCACCTGCCCTCTTTCTGACCCCATACGCGAACCATCGGCCTCTACACGCAAGGTGAGACAGACAGACACACACACACACACACACACACACACACATACACACACACACACACACACACACACACACACACACACAAACAATAGTACAATATGTTTAAAAGAAATGTTACGATCTTGTATAACTTCTAAACGTAGGCTAAACGTATATCTCTGATTTATATGAAAATGATTTATGAACAACGCTCCAACATAACAGTAATTTAGATAAATAAATAAAGTCAAACATTCTCATAACAATGAACAAATGATATATTATTCAGCACTAACATACTTCTGTATTATTAACTGATTGGAAAAGAGTACTGAATCTTCCATTGACTGTTAGTCTGACATGATTAGAGGTCACATTTTGTTTCTGCACTTTATTGATAAACAGATTAAGTTTAGATATTCCAGGTTTCCCACATTAATTGAAATGAAACTGGAATTATGGGTGTGACAGTACATCAGTGTGAAGATCAATTCAATTCAATTCAATTTTATTTGTATAGTGCTTTTAACAGTTGACATTGTCCCAAGGCAGCTTTACAGAAATTACAGAAAGGGGTATAAATTTGTAGAAATTTTATCTCTGATGAGAAGATGCAACAGTGGCAATGAAAAACTCCCTGACATGACAAAAGGAAGAAATCTTGAGAGGAACCAGGCTCATGAAGGAACCCATCCTCAGATTGTGCAACTATAAATAAAAAGTGCTGTCTATGTCCATGTTGGGTCAGATAGAACTCCAAGAAGATAAGGGGGGTCAGAGTGGATCAGGCAGGTTTGGGGAGCAGGAGGGATCAGAAATCACTGGTATCTCCTGGTGATCAGTGGTGATTCTGTTGGGGCCCTAGGCAAAAATTCACTCGCCGTGTTTATCACCATTATGTTATAAGTGAAAGTAAAGTGAACTACTCTTTTCACCACTGTGTAGTGGAACCTCTGCATTTGACCCATCTGTACAAAGAAACACACACATAAACACTAGTAAATACACTAGGGAGCAGTGAGCACACGTGCCCAGAGTGGTGGACAGCCCCTATCTGCACCACCCAAGGAGCATTGTGCCTTGCTCAAGGGCAATTCAGTCGAGCCATTTCGGTTGTGGTGCTCACACCTGGGACCTTCTAGACCCAATTGTTCCCTAACCACAATCCTACAGATTATAAATAACTAACACTAACTGACAATAACTAATAATACATTATTTGGCACTAACAAAAAAAATGTGAAAATACAGTGAAATGCGAGAAAAACTGATACACCAGTGTAATACTTGGTAGGGCCTCCACGTATGATGGACTCAACGAGCTATACATAAGAAATATTCTGTAGGCAGTGAACACCACACGTCCTCCAGAATGGTCCACAATTCTGTTGTATTGTGTAGGATTTCTGTGTTGCCTGGCATCCCAATTACATTGAGATCTGTTGACTTGGGTGGGAACAGCAAAACCCCAAACTCAGTTGAGTGTTCCTCTAACTATAATTTGATGTCTCTAGACATATGTGTTGGTGCTTTGTCCTGTTGGACGATGCCAACAGTGTACAATAAAATACACACACACACATACACACACAGTAATTTATACCAATTAGTAATTTAGAGTACAAGTGTCCAAATGTCTTCATCTAAATGTAATTAATTAGCACACATCATCTTACGGTCAGGAAAGTGGACACCCACGGGTGTCTGTTAACGACCAGCAGTGTTTATGTATTTATTTTTCTTCCTTTTTCTTGTTTTTCTACTTGATTATTGAACTGAGGTTGATACACGTGACAAGGTTGTTTCCCCGTGCTATCACAGGGTGTGGTCATGCACCTGTCAATATGTGTAAACACTCATTCAAAATGGACAATTTTTAACAGTTCTTTCTCAGGATTGAGAACCGTTCAGTTCTGGTGGAGATCACATATAGTAACATGATGTAAGCATCTTTTTTCTGTCCTCTAGAATTGTACATATACACTGAAGTGCGAGAAAAGCTGGTACGGATGAGCCTGTGCACAATACATAGGCTGGTGGTGGCTCCCTAATAATATGGGTCATTTTAGCATTTGAGGACAATCTCCGTCCTCTTAACATTATAGTGAATAAAATTTACATAGTTTACAAATACATAAAACCAACTGCATAATTATTTTCTACAAATTATTTGTCAGTAAAGTACTCAATATTTATTTATTACATTGCTAGCTACTGCAGATGTAGCATGCCAGTTGTCAACCCTGTTAGTGCTGTTTTATAACAGGGTTGACACTATTGCATTGTATCCATGCTGGGGAACAAAAGGCCCAAGTATATTTATAAGAGATTAAGATAAGTAATTAAAAATGTGTTGTATTTAAATGAAATCATTATAAATGTATAGCTTTTAATGACATTTTGTTTGATTAGTTGGTCATAATTTGAATTTTATTGTTTATAAATTTTCACTTTTAAAATTTAAATTTCATATTATGTTTCACTGACACACTGAAACACACTAAATAATTTTTACTGTTATACAGTTTGTTGCTTCTTTATAATTCCTAAATTGTGAAAGTTGATTGCACCATAAAAGCTTTGAATGCAAAAAAAATATTATTTGTCTGTCAGAACCTTTAAAAGTGAGTTGAAAGTATTTTAAAGTTCTAATATGTCCCAGTAGAGTAAACTAAAATGAAAATAAACAGACTTCACTGACAGTTAATGCCATATAACCCAACAATGTCAACCCTGGTACATTGTGTCAACCCTGTTATTTATAAATATTTAAGAAAGTAAAACTGTTTATTAATGTTGATGAAATTATTCATGTACTAAAATATTGAAGAGGAATATTAAGTAAGCTGTCAGCATATTTCTTGCAAATATCCAGACAGATTTAATGCCATTTTATCTAAAGATTAAGAGACCCAGATGTGTGCTCCTTTTTATATAATTAAAATACTTTTATAAAAAAAATAGCTTCTGATAAATTTGTAGTTTGTACAGTAATGTTACTTACTTGTTATTTACAAGAGTGTCACTGCAAACTTTGCACATTGCCACTTCTGTTCCTCAGAGCTGTTCTGTTACACACTTACACACAGTGATCTCTCCCCTACAGGTGTGTGTGGAGAGAGCGCCTCCTACTGATCAGAGTCAGAACCACCCAACTGCAGAGGTTCAGTCTGAGCAGGGCATTACACCAGGTACACACACACACACACACTCACACACACACACACAGAGAAAGAAAGAGAGAGAGAGAGAGAGAGAGAGAGAGAGAGAGAGAGATACCAAATGTCCCCATGATTTAAGGAATACATAACCTCTATTAGAGAGACAATTTTAGATTTTGTGGGGACTTTTAGAATTTTTGTACAATCAAATAAAAAAAGCAACAACAACCAAAGTCAGTGTTCAGAATTGAAGATATTCAGATATTTATCTATAATAGGGCAATAGAAATACCTCCCAAAGACAGTAACAGAGGAATGTGTGTTTGTCACATGTTCAGAGTGTTGATCATTCTCTGTGTGTGTGTGTCTGTATGTGTTAGATGTGTGTGGTTTCTGTCGTAAGCCTGTGGCCCTGAGCGAGTCGGCGATCGAGGCTTTGAACAGGACGTACCACAGCAGCTGCTTCCAATGCCGACAGTGTCACGTGGCTCTCGCTGGGAAAATGTACTATAACAAGGCCGGGATCCCTCTGTGCGAGGACTGCTACCAGGTCAAAACTCACACACAAAAATACCTCCCAAAGACAGTAACACACACACACACACACACACACACACACATACTGCATCCATGCACACCGCTGTAAACCATCACACAATCAATATCTCATTATCCTGAGTATCACTGAAAATCATCATTTGACCTTCACTTTTATTGACCTTTTGACCCCTAGCCACAGCTCAGAGGTCTGTGTTACTCCTTCAATGGCTGCTCAGATCGATTTTATTGATCTGCTCGAATAGATCTTTCTTTTCTACCTTAGTACAATGAGCATGAGATTAACCAGCCTGGAAAAGGGGAGGGTCTGTCAGGCTTTTGTCACTATGGCAACAAACTTGTCCTACAAGCACGTCTCGTCAGATTGTTTAACTTCCTGTTGTGGTGGTTGCTATCCCTCAGGCCAGTCTGGAACCATGCTGGGCATGCGGTGAGGTCATCAAAGACCAAGTGATCCGAGCACTGGAAAGAGCCTATCACCCGCCTTGCTTTGTCTGCACGACCTGCAGGCAACCAATCGGGGAGCAGCGTTTTGCACAGGGGGAGGTGGGGGAGGTGTACTGCTTACAGGACTACTACAGGTACATCACAACAGCTACACTGTTTTGCTACACACAGCAACACACACATCTGTTACATATGTCAACAGACACACCTGTTACACACATCAACACACACACATACATTTGTTACACATGTCAACACACACATCTGTTACACATGTCAACGTCACACACCATTCAGGATGAAACGATTCTTCTTGAAGGGGAATGTGGACAAAAAATCCTGGCCAAACTGTCCAGAATGTAGTCAATCAGCCAGGAGACCTTGACTGTCTGAATTGTTTTTTGAAAAATTTCACCATGGCAACAATTTCACATTATGCTTTTTATGTTAAACAGCTGCATTTGTACATACTGTGACTTATTAAATGTGCTTCATGTGTGTGAATGTGTGTGTGTGTGTGTGTGTGTGTGTGTGTCTTTATGTTTTAGGAAATATGCACCTCAATGCAGTGTGTGTGGAGAATTGATCATCCCAAAAGAGGACGGGACTGACAGCTACACTGTTGAGTGTCTTGGACGCTCTTTTCACGAGGACTGCTACCGCTGTGAGGTGTGTGTATGTGTTATAACTCAAAGATCCTTTGCCATTTATTACTCTTCAGTTTTACTGCCTAATTAAACCTTAATGTAAGCAGGAGAGATGAAAAAAGGTGAAATATAGGTGAAACCCTAAAAAGTTACAAAGTCTTGCTTAAAGCTCTGTCCTAGTCCACATGTCCATGTTACTAC
This sequence comes from Duopalatinus emarginatus, assembly GCA_028565595.1. NCBI lineage: Eukaryota > Metazoa > Chordata > Actinopteri > Siluriformes > Pimelodidae > Duopalatinus > Duopalatinus emarginatus. Next base: position 2,083 of record JAOVVF010032404.1, on the reverse strand, counting down.
AATGTCTCATTCTTACAGATCACCTTTTCTTTATTTTCCTCCAGGTGTGTGCAGAGCTTCTCTCCCCAGAGCCCAATGAATATGGCTGCCACCCACTGGATGGCCAGATCCTATGTAAACCCTGCCATCTGTCTCTGATCCAGACAAACCAACACTGATCTGCAGTGTGCACCTTCATGCTAAAGCACACCACACCCACATTGTGAGAATTAATGCCACTGTTTATCATGACGTCATTCTGCATTCATTTTCTCAGCCCATAACACTTGATGACTAAGAAGATTAAAATTTGTCTCACACTTCATTAATCATCACTAATGTCTAATAGTGCTGTCTGGTGTTTGAGAATGTCTCATACAATTCACATCGGCTTGGTTTGTGTTATCCCTGCGCTAATTGCTAATTGGGTTATTAGCCAGCCAGTTATTAGCCAGCAGGCTACAATAGCGAAAGGTATGTGTAGCAAAAGGTGTTTTCTGTGGCATTTCTAGTATTAAAATGAATTTTAGTGGAAATCCTCTTTCACACACTGGCATTTGGAACATGTCGAATACAGTCTTCCTCTGAAAGTTACATTGCTAAATGGCCGTCCCGATTTAAGAGTTAGGCCAAAGATGATATGTACAAAATGCCCACCACTCTTCGAGTCCAATCACAGTCGATCTGAGACATCTTCATTATCTGAAATATATGTTTATACATTTTTCAGTTTAGCTTGAGTTTAGATCACCAAAAGATCACCATTCACCACTGTACCATTTCATTTTTGGCTGAAACATTCCTTTTTCCTTTGGGATAAAAATTGTATGTTAATCCTGCAATACTGGGAAAACAAAGCTGGGAAACAATAACTTTTTCTCTTTTTCCTCAATATTTGCTTATTTTTATATTTAGACTCTTTCTAGCCTCTTAATATCCTTACATTTTATAGATGATGTAACAGCATATATATCAAACATATCCAGTGTACTCAGCATTTTTTTTTTTTTGCACTCTTTGTGTAATTCAGTGCACCAAAGATATTTATTCCACATTAAACTAGATTTCATGCCTGTTTTATTAGCACAGTTATCACATGGAAATGTGTTTTTTTTAACTGATGGAGTAAAATAAACTGATATGTGCCACGTTGTTGTGTATATATTTGTGCTTGAGTTGACAGCACATATAGTTCCTCAGAGAACCATCCTGGGCCTCTTTTATTTAAATTTTTACTTTCATGCAAATGCTTCAGTTTATGTGACACATCTCTGTAATTTTCTTCTCTTTCTGTATATTACAATGTTCATGGTATTTAACTGTGAACATTATACACGTTTTCTCTGCATATAAAAAAAAGTGGAAAAGAAAAGGACAGAATTACATCAGCATATTATTATTATTATTATTATTATTATTACTATTATTATTATAAAAATAAAGTAAAAGGGTGCAATTAAATGATAGAAGTACAATGTATAAGAAATATTATAGTGTATAACTACCAAAATAATGAACAGTAGAATTTCGCTAGAGGACATCTTTATGATGTAAAATAGATAAATTAAAAACTCATTTTTCAAATATCCTAGAAGATAAAGAACTTAAGAAAAAAGCCAACAAGGAAAGGACATAACAATGGGTAATAACAAAACGCATAATCTACAGACCTCCTCAGTTTTAACCCCATACGAACATGCAGATAAAGCACATAGATATAAAACACTGATAGAAATAAACACTGATACAGATAAAACACATAGATATAAACACTGATAGAAATAAACACTGATACAGATAAAACACATAGATATAAACACTGATACAGAGAAAACACTGTTAGAGATAAACACTGATAGAGATAAAACACTGATACAGATAAAACACATAGATATAAAACACTGATACAGATAAAACACTGTTAGAGATAAACACTATTAGAGATAAAACACTGATACAGATAAAACACTGTTAGAGATAAACACTGATACAGATAAAACACATAGAAATAAACACTCACAGATAAAACATAGATATAAACACTCATACAGATAAAACACTGATACAGATAAAACACATAGATATAAACACTCATACAGATAAA
>JAOVVF010032403.1:0-10463 GCA_028565595.1 Duopalatinus emarginatus | reverse complement strand
TATTACTGATTATTATTATAATTATCATTGTTTTAATAATGCAATCATATGTAATATTGTAATAATAATAATGATAATGGAAATAATGATAAAAATGATAAAGATAACAATAATAATAATAATTATTATTATTATTCTAATAATTTATTATTATTATTATAGCAATAATAATAACAACAACAATAATAATAATAATAATAGCAATAATAATAATAGTAATAACAACAAAACAACAATAATAATAATAATAATAATAATAAAAATAATTATAATAATAATAATAATAATAATAATAATAATAATAAATGTACTTGACTCCAGTGTTTTTTTTCCTTTGGATATATTTCCTAATATTGCCTCCTGACACCCACAGCATCCAAACATCTTCATCCATTAACTTTACTCTCATTTATGATCGAATCAAAAAAGCATTAGCTGACGACATGGATTGAAAATCAGGTTTTAAACTGAATATAAAAAAACTCAGAACGCTTCAGTGGCTGTTAAACTTCTGCGTTGGCGAACGGAAGTTTGCGAAGCCGCTTTGGATAAAAGCTTCTGCCAAATGAATGAATGTAATTTTATATTGCGGCTGAAATGAGTAGGGCTCTTTGCAAATCCAATGCATTAGTGCTTAGTTAATGGAGTTTTAACTAGCTCACATGTCATTATCAAGCCTATGAGAATATTACTGGGATCAATAAAGCCGACGTGATGCCATACAAAGCGCGATGGAGCTTCACAATACACGAAGATCTTCAGAGGGTCATGTGCCTGGTTTCCATTTATTTATCATTTTTTTTAAAGCACTTTGTTATTTAATATGTGATTGTTTACAGTTGGGAGACACATTAGAGCTGAAACAAGGTTGCTGTCTATAAACATGTACTATATAAAATATGTGCAGAATAAATAAATCAGAGATTTCTTTAATGATACAGAAGGCAGAGCTTATTATAGGCATAGAGAACGCTGAGGAACATACAGACATGTTTAAATACACTTATCTAATGACTAACTGACTGCATACTAGGTGAATTAGAAGTTCTGTTCTGTGAGATAAGATTAAGGTTAAGATTAGTTAGACGTTAATAATGCAGGAAGGAGGACGATGTGAATAACTGTGTGAATGTGCAGGAAATGTGATGTACTGTTTGTGTTGGGATTAGCATTGCCAGATCTTTACAAGCAAAATCATCTTCATTAAAAACACACAGTGGTAAAAGACACACTGTCCATAAAAATGGTACTTTAAAAATTTAAATAATATCAGGGCTGTGCAAAATTCAGATTTTCAGAATTTAATTCAATTCAGGGAATAAATTTTAAATTTCAATTTGAAATTGAATTTGAGTTGAATTCACCCTACAGGATGCTGAATTAAATTTGGTGGTTAGGAAACCAGTCTCATCACCAGAAGGTTGCGGGTTCGATCGCCGCCCAGGGCAAGACACGACTGAGATGCCCTTGAGCAAGACACTAAACTCCCTCAACTGCTCTCCGGGCACTGTAGTTTAGGGCTGCCCACCACCCCACCCGACCACGCTCCGGGCAAGTGTGTTCACTGCCCCCTAGTGTTGACTGGTGTGTGTGTGTGTGTGTGTGTCTTTCACTGCACGGATGGGTTAAATGAGAAGGTCACATTGCTCTGTGTGCAAGAACAGTAGGCAAATAGTTCACTTTCACTTTCATCTTTCATCATCTATCACTGCAATTCAGCGAAATTCATCCTTATCACATATCAGTGAGAATGTGATAGTTTTTTAACATGATTGATATTTTTCTTCCAAATGGAAGTACAGACACTAACATTAAGCACAGATTCACTTTGTGTTGAATAATTATCAATATCTTGAAACATGAAATGAAACCATGTTTTGGTAATGTTATGTCCATACAATGTCCATACAATTATCATTTATTATAGTTCTTCACTGGGTAACGTTGTTCTAACAGTCAACAGATCCTCAAATGTTGAAGACATTCTGAGAAATGAAGTGCTGTCCTGTCATTTTCCACAATTTGAAACTTTACAATTACAGATACAATTTTAATGCTCTGTTTTATAGAGTATGTTTTTAATGTTAATTTTTGGTTAAATTAAGACCTAATTACTGTAATAAAGTATTGTGTATATAAAGTCCATTCAATAATATCTATATAAACTTCATGTTGTAATCATATGTAATATATATACACTGTAAAACTTCATTGTTAAATACATACTTTAATTATATATCATGAATTTCTTTGAATTTCCAGTTCTACTTCCTGCAATTGGAATTTGAACTGCAATTCCGCTTTCAATTCAATTCAATTCAAATTCAAATTCAAATTCAAATTCAAATTCAAATTCAAGAATTGAATTGGTATTTAGGGCTTATTCTCAATTGAAGTCTGCATTTTGCTCATCCCTGATTAATACACAGTTTATTATAACCCACACTCTGACTCTGTATGCCGTAAATGTATTATTTTTACACTGTTGTCTTATTTTATTCCAGTATTGGCAGCCGTGCACATTCTCTGTGTACAATTTTTAATGCTGGGCTTCGAGTTGTTACTGTATTTGCTGTTATTGATCTTTAATTCACAATCCACCACAGCATGGGTGTGGAACTGACAGGAGAAACCTGAAGCTCTGTCCGTCAGAGGTTTACTCACACTCGTAATGAAAGTCAAACAACGAGTCGAGGGTCAAGATCGACGATACCTGATACGCCATGTTTCTGGGTTGAGTGAAAGTCAAAGGCGAAGCAGGCGACGTTGGGGTGGAAACGGAGGGCCGTGTGTTGTGGAAGATAATTAAATTTTTGGATTCAGTGGAATGGATTACAGGAGCTCATCCAGCGTAAATCCCTGCAATGGTGTTTCTGAATCCATAAATCAGTGAGGAAAAGGGGAAGTGAGAGACAGAGAGAGGGAGAGAGAGGACACTGAGGGCCCCTGGCCAAAAAAAGTTGCACTGTAACAGACAGGGTGATTGTCCCTGTCACACCAGTTAGAATGAACTCACACACACACGAGTGGTGCACTGAGGACTTGGTCAACAGAGGGGTAATTCATAGTGAATATACTGAATTAAGTGTGAGCACCATAGGTACTAATAGACTCCAGGGATCTGGGGTTCAATCCTCACTCCGGTCTGTCTGGGAGTAGTTTGGTGTTTGTCCCATGTCCTTGTGGGTTTTCCCAAGTGCTCCGGTTTCCTCCTACTTCCCCCCACCCCCCCAGAAAAAAAAAACACATGGTAGTTATATTAGATGTGCTATGGATTGGGATTGCGATGGATTGGGGCCCTGTCCAGGGGGATTCCTGCCCTGGGCCCAATGATTCCAGGTGGACCCTGATGGACATAGGGAATGACAGTTATGCAGTCATGGAGTTATGAGACATACCAGTTATTTATTTATTTATTTATTTATTTATTTTTGTCATGATGAAACATCCCATTAATCTCTCGAGTGTGACGTGGCGGGTTTCAAAGCCAGGCGCTGCAGTCGCTTTATATGAGCTGCAGAAGCTAAAAGATGGCTTGATGACACCAGAGCTTATTCCTATATTGGAATCAGTCATGGCCCGAGGGTCCGGAAGGACGTCGGATCGATCCTGTAAACCGGCAGGAATTCACAGCAGGAGCGTCCTTGAGCAAACCCAACGACTGATCCACAGTCGATTTGGATAGGAGAGTATATTCACTGCCCTCTATAGTGTACTGATGGTCAAATTCCTACGTGTGCAAGGACAGTAGGTCAATCAGTTCACTTTCACTTTACTTTAATTTAAAAAAGAACTTTAATATATAAAATTCAAAATTGCAGCAACTCTTTGATTTAAAGCCGATCAATCTTGGTTCACTTTAGTGAGTCAATTTTTAAAAATTTCACCCGGAATGAAACATCGGATACAGACGTTTTTCCAAAAGACCTCAATTTTCCTGAATAACATCGTACATGTAGATGTTCCTGTGAACAATTAACAGATAATTTGGCCAAACAAGCTCACCTAATCATTTCCAAAGTGAACGACAGCGCACATCTTACATTTTACACTGGGATGGCAGATCCGCTGATCTTCCTACTTTGTTTATTTGGTGATGAAGTCCGTAGGGAAGCTCTTGCGACTGTAAACAAGCCAATTTTACCCACAATGCATTTGTACACAGCATGTCCACATGCATGCGGGTGGTAATTGCCAGAATGGCAGCATATCCAATATTTTTTTTTCTTTTTTACCTCTGTTATTCCCACCGAGCCAGAAATAGGAGCCAGAAGATAAACAAGAGCAATTAGCACCACAATGGGAGCTGGTTTACCAGAGAACGTCGTTGTTAGACACAGCCGAGATGCCGAATTTAGCGAGAATTCACGGCGCAACAATATTAATCTAGTCAAGCTGAATGAGGCAATTAGAGTCTGTCTGAATTTCAAAGCAATAAGTGAATAAGAAATATTCCATTTCAAGCCTGATAGAAAACGGCTAATATGAGTGCACAGAGCATAACGCAAGCCGAGATGCAGATAAAGCGCGGAGGCGTGGGATGGAAACCGCAACGGTACACACATAACAAACATGAACCTGAAGGCAATTTCAGAATCTCTTTATTATTACACTTATTAAATCACACAATCGGGGAAATGTTTTCGTGCTGGGCAAGAATACCTGAGTTTACACCCAGGACTGATTCTGGGCTCGTCTGTAGGCGTGGGTCGGCTGTGCCATTCCATACATCACTGCTCTTTTGCAGAATTACAGGCATTAGGTTTATATATCTGTTATTTATTTATTTATTTATTTATTATTCCATTGGCACCAACTTTTAGCTTTCTGGATGCCTGGAATGTCTCAGTCTTACAGAGCCAGCAAAGGGACATGCAAAAAAAAAAATCTGCAAAAGAATATGTTTTGCGTGCGCACGAGAAACTTTGAAGCACTGAAACAGGAAGCTATTGCAGTTGTATTTCCTGTTATGATTGTAGGGTACTTGCAGCATGGTCGCAGCAGCAGAGTAGGACACTTCAGAGCCACAATTTACTTTTCATAGAAATCGAAACATTGCAAACAATGCAACCAAGTACCCTACAATCATAACAGGAAGTACAACTGCAATTGCTTCCTGTTTCAGTGCTTCAAAGTTTCTCGTGCACAAAGTTTTTTTTCCCTTGATGGGCTCCGTACAGTCTCAATCTAATATAAACTAAAAAACAACAGGTTACGAACAAGCATTCCACAATAAGACGGACTTTTTCAATCCGTTAATAAGTAAGTTCATTTTTACACCACTGACATACTTGTAGCTGTCCCATGAGTAACCATACCATTAAAACCACGAAACCACTGACGGGCGAAGTAATTAGCATTGATTATCTCATTACAGTGGCACCTGTCAGGGTGCGAAATATTAGGCAGCAAGTGAACATCCAGTTCTCAAGCTTGATGTGTTGGAAACAAATAAAAAGGGCAACCAGAAGGACCAGAACTGTGCTTTCTAGACGTAGGTTCAGATCTTCTCCAGCAGGTGAAAGCAGCAGGTCTTGTGGGACGTGTCCCACTCTACATTGGTTAGAACTGGTCCAAGGAAAGGACAACCTGTGAACCGGTGACAGGGTCACAAGTGCCCAAGAGGTTAGACCATCGGGTACAGTTTCATCAAAAGATCCGCAATTGTGTTTGCTGCTAACGTCTCGGTGCCTTAGATGGAGCCACAGAACATCTTCTGAGGTCTCTTGGAGTCTCAGTCTCAGTGAGTCTCAGGAAGTCTTAATGAGTCTCAGTGAGTCTCAATAAGTCTTAGTGAGTCGCAATGAGTGTCAATGAGTGTCAATGAGTGTCAGTGAGTCTCAATGAGTCTCAATAAGTCTTAGTGAGTCGCAATGAGTGTCAATGAGTGTCAATGAGTGTCAATGAGTGTCAATGAGTGTCAATGAGTCTCAATGAGTCTCAATAAGTCTTAGTGAGTCGCAATGAGTGTCAATGAGTGTCAATGAGTGTCAATGAGTCTCAATGAGTCTCAGTGAGTCTCAATAAGTCTTAGTGAGTCGCAATGAGTGTCAATGAGTCTCAGTGAGTCTCAATGAGTCTCAGTGAGTCTCAATGAGTGTCAATGAGTCTCAGTGAGTCTCACTGAGTCTTAGTGAGTCTTAATGAGTCTCAATAAGTCTCAGTGGGTCTCAATGAGTCTCAGTGAGTCTCTATGAGTGTCAGGAAGTCTCAATGAGTCTCAATGAGTCTCAGTGAGTCCCAATGAGTCTCAGTGAGTCTCAATGAATCCCAAGCGTCAGGCAGGTCATTTTTACTAATGTATTAATGTGAATATGTTAGTGATTTGGAATCAGTTAGTAAATATGTACTGATTAACTATAAATACTGAGATACTGACAATCCGACTGAACCTCAAATGAACGTCTTGCCAGTTTTTGAGTGCTAACTGCAGCTGAAGAGTGAAGTAAGCCTTTAAAGGAGCTCTATTAAAGTAATAACAGCTTCCATTATTAATATCAGTTCAGCCTGAGCGCTGGACCTTTTTCAAAAATAATTCACCAGATTGTCTGAATCCTTTCCACCATTTTGTACAAGTGTCAGTTCTGACAGACTGAAGCAAACCTTCAGGATGTGAATTAAATCGGTGATTTAAAAACAGGGGTACGTGTGCTCCCAGGGGTAGTGTGAGGAAATACGAATGGTGCTTAACATAAAAGGAAAAGTGGGAATTTAAAAATTAATGATATTATTTTACTCCAGAAGATTCCGTAAAGGTGTTTCATGTGACAGAGTTGATAAATCAAGATCATGTGCCTAACACTTACGATACAAAAACAACTAATGAGACATAAGAATAAAAGTATGTGCACCCCTGACCTTAACCATTACTGCATAGTTTTAATCACATGTTTAGAATTTCCCTTGACTGGAACTGAGAGGCATGTCGTTGGGTCCTTCTGCAAACCATTACCCAATTATTACCAGGGTTAATTTGGGCATTGGGCTGCACTGAATCCTGGGAATGCCTTCAGGACTGAGACAGGACCTAAATGGTCAGAACGGGTACGGGTATCCTGACCTGAACCCCATTGAAGATCTTAAGGATGAACTGGAACCTCCTCACTTACACAACATCAGTGTTTTATCTCATTAATAGCCGAATGAACACACAGCCACGCCCTAAAATCTGGTAGAAAGCCCTCCCAGATGAATGCAGGAGGTTATTATAGCTGCAAATGGGGAATAAATTTAGAATATTGGAACTCAGGCATCAAGATAATTGCGCTGCAGGTTATTTAATTCAGTTTAATATCCTCTGCTGTTAATTCACGCAGGAGGATGACATAGATTACAGACATCTTAGTTTCACACCCTGGCAAAAGGAAAGTAACCCTCTTGTAAGTCAACAGAAGTCCGAATCTTATACCAGATGGCTGAAATATCGTGTTCGGCTTGGTGGGCAGGGTCGGAAGACATTTTCAGCTCAGTGCTGCCTGTACAGAGCTTGCGCTTATGGGACATCATGTCCAATTATTTTTTTCAGGCCTTCAGCGCAATCCGTTTGGGTTTCGTCATGCCACGCGAATCGCCGTAGCAGACGGTGATGAAGGATGTCGGGATGACTGTCTGGATGGTTTCTCCTTCCCCGGTACCTGGTTTAAAAAGGGGTCCCAGGATGAAGCACTAAATAAATCAGGATACCTGCACATTTTTGATCTACAAATTTAATGACTTTTAAGACCTTTTTAAGACCTCCAGGAAAAAAAAATAAGACCATTACCATGGCTAAAAATATGAAATCAACTACACACAGTTTAGCAGAACACATCTGTATTTGAGCAACAGTGCAAATAGTCCACTGAAAACAGTGCTTAAGTCTTCGTTGGATGTATAGCAGTGATGTCGGCTAACCGTTTGCAAAACACACAAAATTTCAGCCTTGAGTGTAGTAGTTAGGGAGAATGCACTGAAGGCATTACTTGTGTGGGATCCCAAAGTGTGTGTAACTTACAGGTGTTTGCATTTGCAGTAACATTTGATACCAGTGCCACAAACAACTGAACAGGGGCAGTTGTTGTCCGGCTGTGTACATAACGCTTGTGCTTCTCTCCTTTTATATGTGCGTCAAGGGCTTTACAGCCCGTTGTCCCCAGTTTTATGTTTTTCTTACAAAGTTTGCACCGCTCTTCATACTCTATCACTTTTTGTAATCAGTCACTATACTTTCCATCCTCGAGCCAGTTATCATTAAACCTGCATTTCCACATCTTGCCGCGGATCGTCTCTGCAAAATAACCACTCTGAAACACTGCTTCATCTATTTTTACCAAGTGCATATAGACTGAAATGGAGAACACTGCCCCCTAAATGGCCCCCCAGTGCTAGGCACACACTCCTTTTACAGTCTGGTTAGATACAGACGTGCGCTGGTGAACTAGCATGAAAAATAATCTCGTCGGATATTGTTATCTTTCTTTCATTCCGCCCAGATGAAATTTAATGCCGCCCGAATTAAATGTAATGCCAGTATAAGAAAATCATCGAAAAATCATACGTTTTAAGACCTTAAAAATCATAGATTTTATTTAAGACTTTTTAATACTTTTTTAAGCATCCCTGGAGACCCAGATTAATAAATAAATAAATAGACAGCAAGTCACCTATTATTACTTGATACTTTTCTTTTCTCCTCCAGATTCCCGGGATAAACAAATCCACCTCTAAAGCGTCACAACTTGCATCATTCAGTTCTCGCTCCGAGCGAGACAAACATGCTGATTTCTGCTTACCGGAAAAAAATTACATGAAATAACACTGACTGTAGTGTCGCTGCGTTCCGATGTTCTAAGAGCAACTGGAAGGAGTGAATACAGTATTAGAGTACTCATAAAAGGGTAATATTCAACCTCAAGGCTTGGCCGTATGTGTGTGTGTGTGTGTGTGTGTGTGTGTGTGTGTGTGTGTGTGTGTGTGTCCACTGAGAACGGAAAAAGAAGAGCAAAAAATAAAAAAGTGTATGCAACTTTACATCACCAGAGCTCTGGGTGAACTTCTGTTCCTCTCCCTGAGAGCAGCAGTCATGTGGTCAGTGATGTCTAACTGGTACTTGGACACATCTGTAGATTTTTAACATGTTTGAAGCCTATTATAACTTATAAGCCTTTTTTATTTTGATTCACGGTTTCTCTTGTGGCCAAGTGTAGGGTTATAACCCAGTTATACAGACAGCTTGTAACTTGCAGGAGGCTGAAAAATCCACATGTAGTATGTGGTGAACGTTAGATCAGAAGTTAAACATGAAGCATGGGAGCTAGTAAGATAGGCGCAGCGATCGAATTATCCACAGCTGCATGATGTAATCGGGGTCAGAAGGTCACGGGTTCTATCACCTCCCAGGGCAAGACATGACTGGGGTGCCCTTGAGCAAGGCACCTAAATCCCCCAACTGCGCCCCGGGCGCTGTGGTTTGGGGCTGCCCCAAGCAACCCACCCCACGCACCACGAGGGGTGTGTCCCAGCATACACTGGATAGTACCTATAAAAACTGGTCCAGGGAAGGACAACTAGTGAACCAGTGACAGGCTCATGGAAGACCAAGACTCACTGAGGGTGATGGTTAGACCATCTGGTCCGATCCACAGAGAAGATCTTGTTGCTAATGTCTGTACATGTGAGTCTGAGTTGATTAGGCAGAAGGTGGTGTTAATGTTATGGCTGATCAGGGTTTTAGATTGGCCTGGAACTTTTACCTGCCTTTTAAATCTATTTTCTTTCTGAAATATGATCACAGCTTTTTATAAAAAAAAAAAAAACAGCACTTATTGTCTCATGTCGTCCGACTCCGGCTCATTTGACCTCGTCTGTTACACACTTCCACAGAAAGCCGGACCCTGGGGGAAGGGGGGTTCTTTGAAGAAGCATGAGCCGAAATGAGGTTCAGTCAGCGTTGGCTGGCTGATGTAGAGGCGAGGAGAGACTCGCTCGGTCAGGAGGGACACACTGAGAAAATACGGTCATGTTTCAAAGTGCTGCTGTAACAAAGAGTGAAAATCCAATAGCTCCCTCATTAGACCTGCTGGCACTGAAGCTCTACCAGACATCCGGGGAAGGTGTTGTGAGGCCGTTCATACGGATCGATAAGTCAGATACAGACTCTATATAATCTGAAAGTTGAGAATGCAGTCGACTGGTTTTAATAACCGTTTTCCTTCACGGTAACACTGGTTACCAGAGACGTCCTCGTTTTTCCACTGAGGTTGAATTTTAGCCTTCAATGGTGAAAAATGATCCATGTAAAAAGAAAGACCCGGTCTCTTTCCTGATCTTAAAAAAAGGGGTATTTTTATTTTTATACATACTACTGACGTATAAAGCAGTGAACGGTCTCGCACCACAGTACCTTAGCGAACTTCTAGTCTCTTACGATCCTCCACGCCTACTTCGGTCAAAAGGTGCAGGCTATTTGCTGATACCTCGAATTA
>JAOVVF010032402.1:0-10466 GCA_028565595.1 Duopalatinus emarginatus | reverse complement strand
CAAACACACACAACTCTTCTGGATCGAGTCTCCATTCACTCTCTTTATATATTATACATTTACATTTACATACTCACAGTGTTTTTACTCCTTAAAACTTTTATCACCAGCAAAACAGTAAATGGTGCTGCAGACTTTTACTTTCACTGATCCTGTTTAACTATTCTGCAGAGGGACAAAGGTCCTGCTTCCAGACAGGTAATGATTAAACACCCTCACTCACACACACACACACACACACACACACACACACACACACACACACACACACTGCTGTTACTGTGCTAGTTTATTTGTTATTGATGGACTGACTGCTCAAAATGTCAGTATATTTATGTATATGTGGCTCCTCCCTACCTCATGGCAATGTTCAATGTCAGATGTGTACCCAGAGCTCTTCATCCTTCAAGTACAGCTTTTCATCATTCAAGACACTTGTTCTCTCCACAGGATGTACAGTTTAGAAATACTTTCAGACTTTTTGGAAGTTTATACTGGGTACTGTATGATTTTTAAACAATCTTAATCTTTAATGAAGCAGTCACAGCTAAATAAGTTTGAGTTGTAATCGTTAATGAAATTACCAGGTAAACCAATAAGCACAGTCCTATTGACATGGCAGCTCAGAGGCAGTCGTCCCTTGGCAAGACTGCCATTTAAAACACACAGAACACCTGTCCCCAGCTCTGGCCAGAAGGCTTTATAAAAGTCCACTGGTAGACCATCAAGTCCTGATTTCCAGAATCCATACTTTGAAGAGCTCTGTACAGTTCCTCCAAAGTCAAAGGCAGGTCAAGGTCTGTGGTAGACTTTGTGGAAATTTGAGGCAATTGTGAAGAAATCTCTTGTTGTCCAACTGATCCTGTGAAATCTCACACCTGTACAGCTCCTTGAAGAATTTTACTGCTGTCTCACATATTTCAGAACAATTTGTCAAAGATTGTTCCATCTTCTGAGCACTGAGAGTGTATAATCACTCTGAAATGGTATTTTCTAACATGTCGGCCAGAGTTATTTTTTATCTTTAATAGTTTTGGTGTAGGCCTGATCATTAACTGGGTTCTGTCTTTTGTGACATTGACTGTATATTGTTGACACAGCTGTCTTATTTCTACTTTAACATAATCCCACAATTGTTGCAGTGACTTAAAACACAATTTTGTGGTTTTAAAATAATTCCAAAACAAGTTTAAAAGCTTCCTTTAAAATGGGTATCAGAAAGCAAGGTGGTGTTAAAATGCCTTTACACACTTTTTTGCTTAACAGAACTTAAAAACAACAAGGATAAAACTAGACTGTGCTCTGAAAAACAACTGGAACAATTGAGCAGCTTGTAAATAGGCTGAGTTAGTAATTAAAACAATAAAACCTAATCTAATCTCACCAGGGATTAAAGGTTACTGTAGGAATGTGCCCGTGTATATTGTCTTTGTGTGTTATGGAAATTTCTCCATATACATCCATACAAATTTATTAAAAATAATAAGTTCTGTCAGCTGTCTGCATGAGGCCATGTGTGGCTGTGTATGATTCCTAGTCTAGTGTGTCTTCTGTGCAGTTAAAATCACCTCCTAAAAACATCTGGGTCACAACCACATAAAATATTGTCTAAAATGTTTAAAAAGATCTTTCTGTCTGTAGCTGTCATGGGTGCAGAGACACAAAGGACTTGTTCTCAAACTGTACTGTTACTTTTAAAAGTCTTCCTTTTACTATTTCCTCTACCTGGTAGGAAACAGGAGTAAAGCTTTGGGAAAACAGGATTGCAAAACCACCACTATTAAGGGTTTAATGACTTTAAACTGGCAACCCTTCAAACTCTCCACCCAGCCATCTTCATTTAACAGATCAGTGTGTGTTTCTGAACAAACAACACATCAATTCTGTTCTGATTGTTTCCAACACCAAAGCTCTCTTACTTCTTTCCCTGACTCAATTAACATTTAGAGAAGCAAAACAAATGTTCCCCATGAAGAGAAAGAGGAGAGCACAGAGACATGTGAACATAGCCATCATCAAATACCTAAAAAATTCAGTAGACTCCTTGTCATTTAACATTATTTAACATTGTGTTCAGTTTATTCAGGATTTTCTTTAACCTGTCATTTTTGTTTGTCCAGTTCATCAAAAGTTGCCTTTCTCATGACTGTTGTGCAGAAAAGTAAAAACAGCCTCAGGTTGGGGAAAAACTGTTCAGTGTTTGGTTTCTGTTGTCATTTGGTTTGATTGAGGAAGTCATTTATTTCAGAAAGTGTGTAAAGTTTTGTCCTACCTCTTGTAGATCTCAGATCAGATGTACACTGAGACTCACTGAGGTCAGGTGAAACCTTCATGAATCATTATCTGATTCCTCCAGAATGTCTAGGTATGATGAGGCATTAAGATTTCCTAGAAATACGGAACTGGAACTTAGGGTCTTAGGCCAACCCCTGATTAATAACCCCATAGTGTTATCCCTCCTCCACTAAACTTTACTGCTGCCACAATACACTCGTCCTCCTGGAGTTCACTATGGGCTTAATTTCATATACCTGTGGCAATGAGACTGAACTAAACCCCTGAATTTATTGATGACGACATGTGTCCAATACTCTAGTAGCTACAATCTGGACATCATAACTACCCATAAACATGTCTCATGAGTATTCTAGATTATTATATATTTGTCTGTTAGGTGTCTTCAACACTGATGGTCATCAGACTCAGGGTGGAGGCTGTAGACAGTACTGACAGGACACACATGTCCACATTAGACACACAGGATTAGGACACATACTGTTCATCAGGACCGTTAGGGCTGTAATATAATTAGTATGTGCAAAGTTATACGTGACTGCCCCCTGGTGGACATTACAGGTGTGTCAGTGTAAATCACTCAAGATTGTAGGAGGGTCAATTTCAGACAATTTGGCATCAAGACCTTTATTTTTACTATTTTCTGTGATGTAATAAAAAACAGGTAATGAACCACTGAATAATTTGATGCTCAGACATTAAACCTCCACTTTTTATTAAAGGTTTTATTTGTTGTGTTTGGAACAACCCTGTTATAAATACTAAGAAACCTGAAATAGATATAAAATATTGTTGAATAAATTCTTAATAAGTTGAATAAATCACATTGACACTGAACAGTTGTTTAATTTTAGATAAAATCTCACAACTTTATTTAAACTACTTTTATTTCAACTCATTTCAGGATTTCATTCCAAACCAAGTGAAACTTAGTCCAGGCTTCAAGATCAGGAAAATAGATCAAATTAAACAGAGGCCTTAGTCCTCCATAGTGTTAATGACTAATGATGATGTCATTTTCTCTGTGTCATGTGACACACTGGGTTTCCTTCTTCCTCTGCCACCAGCTTCCAAATTTCACCAAACTGAACTGGATTCAACTGCATAAACCCAATAACATACTGCTCATTTACACAATGTTTATTTACACAGCTGGACAGATGTTCAGTTTCTGTAAATGTTCATATTATTATTATTATTATTATTATAAATTTCTCTTAGTGAAATACATGCTAACCTTCCGTGTGCTTGTTACATGTCATACATGTGTGTGCTCTCCCCCAGTCAGATTCCTCATATGTGTAACATACTTGGTGAAATAAAGAGATTCAGATTCTGATGATAAACTGGTTTCAGTAACAGGGTTGTGTTGATGCTCAACATCAGTCCACATTTACTATTATTTAAATGATGTTGATGATCAAACTAATTGTCTGAACAATTTATGGCATTTATCTACAAAATCACACCAAAAAGGTTCATTTAAAATGTCTTTTATTTAATATGAAATTGAATTGGGACAAGAAAAAAATGTTCTTTTAGGGCTGCTTGAGAGCTGTTTAGGATTTTAACTTGATCCATTCTGTCTTCTGAATTATTTTCTTGATTTTACTGTCATAGTGCATCAATGGACCCATCATGTAATTAACTTAAATTCACTGCCTTATAAAATGGATATTTTTAATAAGTAGTCCATAAAACCAACAGATATCAGTTCAGGGGTTATGACACTACACAGAAAAAAACTCTTTTTGGTGTAGTAAAATATACTTAATTAATTCTTATAAAGTCTACACTATAGTATTAAAATTTAGTCAACACTATTTTTTATACACATCTACACAATTTATTCATGTAATAAATTAACTGTGTGGGAAGAGTGAATGTTGCTATAAAAATACTAGTTGTATTTAAATATTTTTTGTCACTGTACATAAACCTAGAAAAACTAAGTAAATTTTAACCAAACCAAATTTTGGGGCAGACCTGTGTAGAGATGCTGTGGAGGTCCAGTTGACAGCATTTTGTTGTGGTAAAGGTGAGCTCCTGTTTTTCTTCTTTATAGATAATAATAATAAACTCATTACCATCAAGTAAGTAGATGTCTGTAGAATTATTAGTGGTCTACTGATGTAGGAGGTTTACACTGCCAGCTTTGGCAAAAAATAAATCGATAAAATAAAACCACACATCTGTAGCGTTATGTAGCTAACAGTGCATGTAAAGACCACAGATTATTTCAGTTTTATAAAATTAAAAGCATTTGTGGCCAAGTGGGCGGGTAAGCGGTTGCTCAGTGATTGGAATTTAGCTATGAAATGTCAACTACACCACCCCGGGGAACTCGCTCCCAGGGTACACACTACCTTATATTCCAAATAGGTCCAAAGGTTTGTTACATGATCAACCAGGCAGAGGCACGTCTCCGATAACAGTTGCCGTTTATTGAACATCAATTTTAAAAGATAATTAAACAAATCAAAACACCAAACTTAACAGACAGTTGTTACCGACCAGGAATGATCCTTTCACAAAACAGAAAAGGAAAAGACACAAAACAAAAAGAACATATCCGTTTCTGTAGGCCACGCACATACCGACAGAGAGGTAAACTCACCACCCACAAAGGGTGGTCACACACACACACACACACACATGCTCCACATGCACACACACTAGAGAAGCAATAGGCAAATGGTGAGCAAACACACTAAAAAAACATTACACCACAATACTTAGCCTCCCCACCGTAAGCACTTCAACCAAGAATATGACCTAAATTATTATGGTGAACTCCATGAAGCGTTGTTATTAATTCAGATTATTTTGATCAGGGATGAAAGAGGCACCAAGGCCTGTATAAAGTCTCAGGCTGAGGAAGAGGCGACCTTCAACGGAGAGAAAAACTCCACTATGAGCCACTGAGGGTATCTCCGTGTATCATTGGTTGTATGTGGTATAACTTGTATGTTTTAAAAACACCCCTATTTTTCTCCACTGTTAATTAAAGCTAAGTCATTGCTGTATTTTTTAAATTATAAAATAAAATATTATGAATGGTTCATTTTGCTTGTTGTCTTTAATGTTACTATTTTTGGTGCAATAACACACCAAAACTAGTGGGTATTGTAATACAATAAAATACAATACCATAAATAAAATAAAAAATAAATGTCACACGTTTATGAAGCATGATAAATGTGTTCCTAATGCAACAAAACTGTAAAATCAACATTAAAATATGTAAGCAGAAGCGCTAAAGCAAGGGAAATAGCTGTCTGGATCCATCCTGCTTAAATCTACTTAGTGCAAATTGTTACGAGGGTATATTTTTAAGTAATCAAGTTTTTTTTCAGTGTATCTTTATACCAATTATACCATACCAGTGATTCTACTAAACAGATTGTAAGGAAATGGGATCCAAAATCTCCATAAATGTCAGTTGTATTTTAAATCTGAGTTTAATTAACACATTTTTAAATGGAGTCATTTTGGACACTGTTTTCTTAAAATCTTCAGTAGAATAGTCCACTTAGTGTGAACACCTCTGAACTGATATCTGTTGGTTTTTTCCCCTTAATGTGTTGCCTGTTTGTGTCTTAACAAAAAAGCTTAATTAAAACTTAATGTTTCTAATATGACTCATGTCTGTGATTGTTCAGTTGTTTATAACAATTTATTGTTGTTTATGGAATCAGTGATTTTTGGGAATCAGACTTCAGACCTATAACTCGATTTTAATTTGCTGCTGACACTTGCACTTTATTTTATATAGTATTTTTTATTTAGGATTGTTTATAATCACTGTCAGTTTTACCCAGATGAGGACAGGTTCCTCTAAAAGTATGAACCCTTAACCCCAATCCTCTGGAGTTTTTCTCTCCACTGCTTAACAGAAATAAAAGATTAAATGTATGTAATTGAATTAAAATTTTGCCTGATGATAAATGGGGCAGAAGGAGGATCTGTTGAAAAATAATAGTGGCTAAATGTGTTAAAATGAACTATGAACTGTGGACTAGTTCATTTTCATTAAGACAAAGTGAAAATCTATTTATTTTTATTAATACGAACTGAACTGTGGACTAGTGTATGTTCAGTGTGAACTGGTACAACTGTGTTTGTGTGCATGTGTGTCAGATTGGGATCTGAATTAAACCATGGACCTAATCTAATATCATATCTAGTCCTTAATTGATCAGCTATGACTGGACACAAACTTTCTCTTGTCCTCATACACATAAATTATAAACTGGTTGAAAAATGCAAACGGTATATAGTGTATTTATTCATAAATAAATGCAGCTCCTCTGTTTACCTGTAATTTTTTACAGATGCACCTTGACCCATCCAATATGGCGGAAACGTTGATGCATCAATGGGGGAATGAAAGAATGAAACCACTCAGCGCTCAACTTTAACATTATAATTATAACAGTAAAGCAGTTGAATGACACACAGTGCTGTGATCACACAGTTATCAACCATAATCGGTCATGTTTCAAACAGCTACAACAAACCCACCCTGGTTTTTCTCCACTGTGGATATACTAACGGTCACAGTGTTGATACTCTGCATAATAACATTACGGTGCGTGAAGTTTTAAAACAAAAAAAAAAAATCTTAACTTACCTGAGGGCACTCCAATCCAACAAATAATCAGCAAAACACAGACAAGGTTCAGGTAATGACTCCGCTACAGAACACAGTTGACTGGACTAAAAGACACGGTACCGGAGTCACAGGTGTTCCAGCCGGTGAGCATGTCTGAGTGTTCTTCTGTCTAGTGGGTCTAAAGCACAGACCTTCACTTACTGGAACAGTTTTACCATAACATTTATACAGGGAGATGTACTTGAAAGAAGTCCTGGATATCCTGTTAGAACTTGTGTCAGGATGAAGCAATCTGAACCACAGATAATCCACTACAGACCTTGACGTGTGTGTAATCAATTACATTACACTCAATGCTGGAAGACACTTCCGTTTTCTACCAGACTCATTTTGACACCACTCTCCTTGTTCATCAAGGGTATGAGGAGGAATAGCAGCAATTTCACATTGGATGTTCTCCTTCAAACCTTCCACAGTGTGAGACTTTTCCTTTAAGCATGTACCGAAAAGGAAGAAGTCTGGTGGTGTCAGATCTGGTAGCTGTGGTGGCCAAAGACTCTTTGAAATGACCCTGTTGCAGAAGAAGGACTCAGTTTCTGCCTTGGTCCTTGCTAATGTGTGACACGTTGCTCTGTCTTGCTGGAAGTCACCTTCAGCTAACTCATGATCATCCAGTTAATTAACTGCTCATAAATGCCCAAGTACACATCAGTATTCACTGTGGTGTCAAATAAAACTGGGCCTATGATGTGCAAACGAGACATCACACACCATACAGCGACTTTTTGATCATGGAGCAGTTTTTAGCTTATTCAAAGCTCCAAATACTGAGGAACACATTGCATGTTGATTTGCTTAGATTGCTTCATCTTAACAGGAGTTACACCAGAATATTTAGGGCCTCTTTCAAGTGAAAACCAGTAAAACTTCTAGCCAGACCGAGCAGTTCAGTGATGACCGAATGAACAGTGGAGAGATTGTCACATCCATATTTAAAGAGCAAAATAAGCTAAATGTATATATCCTCCTCCTGCAAGAGGGGGCATAGTCTGGAGCATTTTTTATGTACCAAAACACACACACACACACACACACATATATATATATATATTTAAAGCTTCAACAATTTAAAGTTAAACTCAGACAGAGAAGTTGTATGAGGGCAGTCTCCTCATGAGATAAATTAATGAGATTTGATTTGTACTAACAGGCACATTTCCCTTACAGTACAACATGGAAATGATCATGTGTGGTAACAGTTTAGAGACATGTGTGATAAGTGTGAAGTCTCCCAGTTAATATGAGGAGTGAGTCTGAGGCTCAGTCATAATAACATAGTGTTTATACATATAACACTCACATAGGACTAAGGGAAGACTGATACTAATACATTTGTGTTCCTGCTTATGGAGAAAAGTCAGTGGACCGGCTTGAAAAAAAAGAACACCAATCTGACAGAAGCTAAAGGCACGAGGTGCTGCAAAGGGTTCCCATGATCGATCACACTATCTACACTAGGAGTTACTACTGCGCTTTGAGTACAGACTCAAAATAAGAAATAATCTGCTTTAAACCCACTATATTTGAGACATCACTTTCCTACCTACTCATAATAAGACTTCCTTGTGCTTTTACCTAGAAATTACATAGCAAAATTATAGAAATGGGTAAATTTACAATTTGGTAAAATGAACATATTAAATAGTTATCAAATCACTACACAAAATTATATTATTAAACAACAGTGATTTAGTAACACAGTGAATGTGCTGATTGCAATGAATATATAACCTTATCTACATGTCAAATCAGTGGGACAGGGCCCTAATTTCTGTAAAATCTACAATCCCTGTAAAAATAGTTAAATGGCTTTATATTTTTTAATAAATAGAGCTATGCCTTAAGTAGTGCCTTAAGTGGTGTCTGTGTGGGTGGTACCAGTGAGATGTGAGACAGGAAGATATCTAAAAAAAAAAGATTGATTGCAAATTAATAAGAAAATAACGTGAGTAGCCCTGGTTTGAATCAGGCTAGCTAATGAAGAAGATGACAAAATAGAAAACAAAAAAACCTCTACTTCTACCTTTGAACAGCTCACTTCTAATACAATTACTGGATAATAACTGAATTACAGATAGTAACTAGTAAATTAGCACTGTTAGAACAATAATGAGTAACAGACACTGTGTATTAAACAATAAACATAACACAAACAGCCGGCATTAAAGTAAAATAAACCCGTTGCAGGCCTGATAGTTGGAAACAGTTCAGAGTACACACAGTACCTCATAATCCCGTCACACTTGCGTTCTATGTGATATTTAATCGGAATACTAATTAGGGTTGCAGTTAGTATTAAATAACCATAACACTGCTCTGAGTTACACACACACACACACACACAGGTCTCTAGAACAGCCAAAAAACAAACAAAAGTATTGTTACTTTACAATAATATGACTCAGGTAAAAGTAAAAAGTCATCACCCAAATAATTAGTATTATTCATTTAGTATTAATATTAGTATTGGCTGCATATATTTAAAGTTTTATTAATGTATTTATTTTAGGAATATTTTATAGCCATATTTATTATTTCAGACACTTATTGATTTAATATTAAATTAAATGTTATTCCATTGAGCTTAGCCTAGCCCAGAGCCTTTCTCAAGCGCACCTCAGTCGTGTCTTGACCTGTGCAGGGATCGGACCTGAGATCTTCACAAGACCGGTTCCCTAACTACAAGGCCACAGCTGCCCCCTTTATGAAGTGGGAGTATTTGGCAGGAGTGTGTGACTCTTCTACAGACTCTGGTGTTCCTGTAGGATCAGGAGGTCATATGATCTGACACAGAAACACTGAGGAGTTACGCCCAACCCCAAACCCAGGATAGTGAGGTTCAGTGAATGCGGAGAGGAACGTGTACAGGTGGGTGAGTGTATCAGAGGAGACACTGTAGAAGGACAGAGTACCTGCTGGACTGTCCAGGTACACTCCTACTCTGCTGGAGTGGGGGGAGGGGACACGTATGTAAGTGTCATTGTTATTGTGACTGACAGAGTAACTCTTATTAGAGCAATACAGACACCAGGACTTGTCATTACATCCAAACTCACTGTCAGCCCCTCTTTTCCTCTCGATACTTTTATATGTCACAGCAACTGTAACCCATTCACCACTCCACTCAGTCTCCCAGTAGTGACGTCCAGACAGACTTTCTCTACACAGAACCTGAGGATAGACATTAAATCTCTCTGGATTTTCAGGATATGACTGCTCCTCATTCACACATGTCACCATTCTGTTCTGCTCAGAGAGAGAGAGACGACTGTTTACTGCGTTTAGGTCCAGTGTGAGATCACAGACATCTACAGACAGGAGGGAGAGAAGAACATCCGAATATGGAACACACACACATCAGACATGCCTATAACCATGAACCTCCCTCTTTGTCTTACACACACACACTGCACAATATCAAGACAGAAATCAACCAGTTCACTCTTAAAATCAGTCACTCACATTTTCTCAGTCCTGGTCTCATCCTGTTCTCTCC
>JAOVVF010032401.1:5000-10466 GCA_028565595.1 Duopalatinus emarginatus | reverse complement strand
GTGACTTTTTACATCAAATGAGTCAATTAATAAAGAGTCTTGTTACAAAAATGATAATAGGACATTAGAGCTATAGTTAATGATAATACTTTTACTTTTAATACTTAAGTACATTTGAAGGTAATAAATACTTTTGTACTTTTACTCGAGTGAAAATCAAAACAGAGGACTTTTACTTTTACTGGAGTCATATTTTACCTTGGGTATCTGTACTTTTACTCAATCACATGATTTGGGTACTTCATCCACCACTGTATATATATATATATACCATACCATGTCATGGTTTCTGAACTTATTTTCTTAAGCAGTACTTTCCATTTTTAAACTTTCTATCAGCTGTATGTTTTATTTTTGTCACCTATTCAAAAAGCTTTCTGTCTACTAGAGTGTTAACATGAAGTCTAATCAGTTATAATTCTAAATTTTATAAGAAACACATCATACAGGATGGTGAAATACACAAAAAGTAGAATTTCTGTCAAAACAACCATTTACTCTACTTTGCTCTTAAAGCTGCTGTTAGCAACTTTAGCAATGTTAGCAATGTTAGCACCTTCTTTGTCACAAGTTCGAAGGAATTAGCTACGAATTCTGGGCCAAACTATTAAACTATAGCGCTGTGCTATTATACTATAATTCAAGAATTTGACAATATGATATGTATCACAATACAGTGGTTATGATTCGATATTTTGTGATATTTTAAATCTTTTTAATCTAATTTTAGTTTAACTGTGATCGTATAAACAAGCCTCCACCATATGCATTAATTGTGAATAAAACCAACTTACTTACATTAACACTGCACAATTATGATATTTATTGTCTTGGGTCATGTTGCTACATTGGAGTAAAAGAATTAAATGGCTGAAGGTAAATTACAACACTGCTGTCTAGTGGTCGGGGGTTTAAACACAGCACAAAATGCATGAATCTTGCATGTAAACTATAAGTTAATAATAGATACAGTATCACAAAAAGTACTGTTGCTATTCAGTTGTATAAATGTGATATATGTATATCGCTCTGGATAACAGCGTGTGCTAAATGCCCTAAACATGCTAAATGCCCTAAAATGTAAAAGCACACTAATTCTGACAAATTCTACTTTAGTAAGAGTTTACATTAAAGTGTCAAAATCTTATTCGGTAATGGAAAAGGTGTCAATATTCAGCAAGAAAATCTACTCGAGTATTAACTGAAAATGAAAATAATTTCATTGTCACTTTTATTATGTAGCCAAACAATTTTTTATTCAATCTCTACAACTTTGCTGACCCATGTACACCAAGTAGTTTATTAATAAAATCATTAAAAATAATATTTTATCTAAACAGCCAGTAAAATGTATAAATGTACTCATGCAATAGAAGACTTTTTTTTTTAAATGAAATCATTTAATGACATATTTTTATGTGAAAAGCAGCTTCACCATTTTCATTCAATATCTGTAAATTTGCTGATGCATGTACATGACTAATGCTAGGTAGTTTGCTAATGAATCGAACAAAAATATTTTTTTGTATGTAAACAACCAGTAGTTACTGTTAGTGAAGCCAAGCAGGTTAAGTACTGGAATCAACGCTAGGCTAACCAGGAATTAGCAAAGAAACAGGCTTGGTTAAACTAATATTTCTTGGTTAAACTTAGTTTAATTTAACTTGGTTAAACACTTGTGATAAGTGTTTTAACATTCTTATATCCCTAATTCAGACGTATTAGTGCAAATGATACTTTAGTAAAGGTTTAGATGAATGTGTCGAAATCTCACTCAATTATAAAAAAATTGTGAAAATATCCAGCAAGAAAATGTACTTAAATCTTAAAAGGTACATTGTTTTTAATAATGAAATGTTATATTTTAATATGAAAAACAGCTTTTATTATGTAGCTAAACTGTATCCAAGCAGCTACTCCATTTTCATTAAATCGCCGTAAATTTGCTGACTCATGTGCATGACTAATGATATGTCGTACCAGTATTTACTGTTGGTGAGAATTTGAATAGACGTAGGGCGGCATGGTGGGGTCGCAGGTAGTGTGTGTTATACACAGCTCCAGAATTCTGGGGTTGTGGGTCCGATCTTCGTTCTGGTCTGTGAGGAGGTTGGTTTGTTCTTCACGTCTCCATGTGGGTTTTCGCCGGGTGCTCAGGTTTCCTCCCACCTCCAAAAAAACATACACGGTAGATGAACTGTTGGGCTAAATTGCCCCTAAGTGCAAGTGTGTGAATATGTGAATGTGTGTGTGTGGTACACTGTGACAGATTGGTGCCCTGTCCAGGCGGTATTCCTGCCTTGAGCTGAGTGATTCTGGGTGAGCTCCGTACAAACCCGGATAAGATAATGACCGACTGACTCAAAAGGCCTAGCCAAGTATGTTAGCTACCGGAATCAATGCTAGGACAGGCTTAGCTAGCTAGCCAGGTTAACCTGGAATTAGCAAAGAAAACACTCTAACTTGATTGGGTGTCACAACAAACAGCTACAGCGCTAATATACGTTGTGTAGCAGAAAAAGATCAGAGCAGATGTTGATTTTTTTAGATAGATATTTTACATATAATATGTAGAAATATTAGATTAGCATGACTTTGGATCTAGCAGGTGTATTGATATTTAGCTCCGAACTTGAATTACCTGATTCTCAGCAATCTGTGTGTTGTGTCTGTGAGCTGATATGAACACATGTAATGATTGTGTGATGAGTCAGACTGCTAATTCATCTCTATTACAGATATTACTATTACTATAAAAGATGTTCTGCTCAGTGTGGCCGCGCCTATAGGGCTAATACTGAACATTGTATGTACAGTGTTGTTTAGGCGCCATTTTTTTTTCCTCTCTGCAGGCCGAGCTCTAAGCTATGTTTTCCCTCACCCTCCTCACACCGTGTCTCTCCGTTCCTGCTGTCTTTCTCCCTCACACCTCTCTCTCTTTCTCTCTCTCTCTCTCTCTCTCTCTCTCTCTCTCTCTCTCTCTCTCTTCCCATCTCTATCTCTCTGCAATTCTCCTATCGGTTGCCCAGCAACACTCTTGAAAAGGAATTTTAAAAAGAAATAAAGTAATGGTGCAAGCATATTCTTTTCAGTATTTGAACCAAGAGAACAGAGCATGCACACCACGCCGGCTGTGCTGTTGTGTGCACACACACACACACACACACACACACACACACACACACACACACACACACACACACAAAACCACTGATTCTAGTCTTGGAGATGACACTTTCTGCACATTGCATCCTAACCAGATGCCCGGACCTCTTTAACTGGTTCCTCTCGACCTAGACAAGCAGTCTCTCCTGGACTTTCTAAGGGAGAGCCCAGGGACAGACACCCTATGGAGGAAACTCATTTTAGCCACTCGCATCTGCGACCTTATTCTTTTGATCAGGACCCACAGTTCCTGGCCATAGGTAGGGTTGGAGCGTAGATTGACTGGTAAATCGAGAGCTTTGCCTTTTGGCTTAGCTTTACATCTGTGGTGAGCAGAAAAGCATGTCAGAAAGTAGACACTGTATGGAAAACCATTTGTGTAGGTGATATACTGCCTTGATCCATAGCCCTGAGCAAACCAAAGATCTGAATTAGAGATCTTCTATTTTACTGGTGCATTTACTTATTATTATTGAGCCAAATGGTTGATATACATGCAGTCAAAAGGAAGAGACTGAGTTTTACTGGAGGAAAAAACGTAAGTGGAAATGAACAGACGGTATAAATAATGGTGGTATAGTCAGTTAAACAGTCCAAACAGTCACTTTTTAAAAATAGAGCAGCCCAGGGAAGACAGAGGACGGAGAACTGATCGTAGGGCGTGTGACGCACTGAGTACTCACGAATGATTTCTCATTTATCACACACGCATGTACAGAGGGTATGAGTTTGCCACTTATTCATTTACACAATGGCTCCTCTTGTTTCGAGTGTGTGACGCTGCGTCACCGATTGGGTCTGAATTACAATGTCATGGAACTTGAGTAATGCACTAAATATCCTGATAAACGAAGCCTGACAGTGAGCGGTTGGTAATGTCTGGTTACACCGCAACAACCGCCGGTGTTAACTGGAAACCAGGGAGGTAAATCTGTGCATGGATTTCCTTGCTGTGTTATGTTACTCATAAGACGCTTTGGTTTAAAGTGCCTGTGGAAATAAATGATAGGTTCGGGTTTGAGTGTGACTGTAGGCACTTGACAGTTATTCAGACACAGGGGGCGTGGCCTTTTGATTTCTATCAGAGAAACAGTGTCACACTTTCGTGACTCACACAGCGTTTTCATTTAAACTGAGTCGTATGTGTAATATGTGGTGACCTGGGAAAATACTTCACACAGTCAAATCTGGACATTTTATACTATAATGTAGTAGCGGATTCTGCTAAAATATATATATATATATATATATATATATATAGAGAGAGAGAGAGAGAGAGAGATAGACAGACAGACAGATAGACATAGATAGATAGATAGATAGATAGATAGATAGATAGATAGATACTTTTTTCTGTGTTGTATTTAAAAATGTATTCATTGTTCTGTTTTCAACTAAGAATTGCCTTTAAAAACATATATTCTAAGATAACGTCGTCATTTTGCAATAAAAAAAATCAGAATACCCAAAATTAAAAAAATTGCTAAATTATGTACACATTTTAAAGTTTTGAGTGATTCAACGAACTCTTGATGTCAGGGTAACTGTTCACCTATTAATCTTCCTAAACAGCTACCAGCCATGGACTCTACAAGACCTCTGGCAGCAGATCCTTCTGTGGATCGTCTGTGGGCTTGGTTCAGTCTAGGCTTTACCTCTCAGTGAGCCTCAGGTGTCTGTAACCTGGTTGCTGGTTCACTAATTGTCCTTCTTTGGTAGGTATTAAACTTGTGTATACTGGGACACACCCCACAAGACCTGCTGACAACTCAATAAAATTCCAGTTTAATTCCCAAATCCATGCCTAGCACCTTAAATTTCCACTACAAGTGTTTGAATGTGTGTGTTTACTGTGACATTGTTCATTCCGTCCAAGGTGAATTATCTTTGTCAGTGTTCCCGAGATAAGCCCGAGTCCTGTGGCTGTGTTAGTGATGTTGAATGTAGGAATATATAAGTAGCCACATTTGGCAGTAGCATGCCCACTCCTGAGCATAATAGCAATAGAAATAAGAATGCACTAGAGAAACGTGAAGTGGAACGAAATGTCCCGAGTTCTGCTCTTCAAACATAAAAGATTTGTTCGGCAAGGAACTCAAAGTTGATGACTCTAAACCACCTCTTACCTTAAAAACCACCAACTCTGTCTGTGAAACGAAAGAGAGGGAGTGAGGGAAGAGGAAATAATCAAGGGGAACAAAATAGCTCTGTGAAATGGAGGTATTCTTCAGGCGCGTGTTAAGAGCCGCTGCTCTTGGAATCTTCTGGGAAATAATCAGCCCAAAAAAAAAACAAAAAACG
>JAOVVF010032400.1:0-10468 GCA_028565595.1 Duopalatinus emarginatus | reverse complement strand
ACAAGGCTGTTCCCTTAACTCCAACTACATTCTCTAACCTATGGAGGAGAATAGCGTGATCAATGGTGTCAAAAGCTAATCAGACTCCTAAGCAACCAGAGTCTGGTCTGATAAATTGCAAACAATTCAGTGACTGGACTAAACACACATACACACACATCTTAAAGATACAAAACAAAACAAATCTGTCTACACAAATGAAAGAGTACAATGTTTGCATTCATACTAAAATGGACAAACAATGTCTATGTTCTCATTTCTACCAGAAATGGACAATACTGCTGCTATAACACAATGTTTGTTTACATCTTTACCAAAAATGGACAATACTGCTGCTAAAAACACAATGTTTATGTTTATAAGAAAATGGACATAACTGCACCTTACTGCTCCCACTGCCAGTGGACTATATGCACTGTCCTCTTGCGTCATTACACATGCATTTTACGTCCCATTGTGTAGTTTATTGTTCTATGTAGCACCTTGGTCCTGGAGGAACGTTGTTTCGTTTCTCTGTGTACTGTACAACACAGTATATGGTTGAAATGACAATAAAAACTACTTGACTTGAGAAACTTGAGGTTGGGGTTGACAATGACAGAAAGTTAACGGCTATCCATGCACAACTAGCATCGCTATCAGCAAGCCCCAGCTCTATCAGGTCTGATGTGGATAATCTTAAAACTACAGTGGAAAGCATCTCAAGTACACCTGATACCTATAGCATGGTCTTTCAAGATCTGGAGCTGAAACTAGCTGACATGGAGGACAGAAAGTTCGCTTCTCTCCGGATTACAACAACTACACGGTCAGACGACGACAAGCCTTCCGTCAAGCTATGGATTCGGCGTGGCACAAGGTTCTGGATTGTTTTCTGCTCTACTTGGCAACTCTGAAGATTAGGGTGGGCGCTCAATATAGAGCATTGACCTCCGCTAAGGATGCTGAAGACTACGTAAACCATGCTGCTTCCCATCCAGTCCCAGCGATGCTCGATGTGTTTTCCCCCTTTCTCTCGTTTCTCCCTTGGTATCATCTGTTTGTGGGTCTTTTTGTATGTATTTTACATGTTTTGTGTGTGGAGGCACTTGACTTTGGATGCACTGCTGTCAGGACTTGACGAAGTGAAGGGCAATGGCAATATGCCTCTTCATGTTTTCTTTAATTTAGTACGCTACTTTTTGGAAAATGGGTAAACTTTCATTTTTAGTTTGGAACTGAGGTGGATTGAATGCTCCTCATAAATAAGTCAGCACTCTGGGCTTACTGAAAACTAGGAACATTGACATTGCATATTACAGGAGATGCATCTGCTACAGGCTGATAACAGCCGTCTGGCTAACAGGATTTACCATCTTCCCCAGCAAGCACAAAAACAAGTAGCCATTGTTGTCAAATGGAATCTCTAAATTAAAGTGCTATTTTCCTGGTCAGAAAATTCAGGCAGGATAGTGATCTCCACAATAGAACTTAGTGCTAGGAAGGTCGCTCTGATATCAGCTTGTGCGCCAAATAACTTTGATGGCAATTTTTACAATATTCTCATCAAACAAATGCTGGAGTTAACAGACTGTTCCTTTATTGTTGGTGCAGACTTTAATGCTGTATAGGACCCGAATACTGATCCATCTAATGCTAGGGCCACAGGGGAGCAGGCACAGGCCACTAATGTTCTGAAGTCATGGGCCAGCAGTCTGGGACTTATAGATATTTGGTATCGTCAATCCCACCCCTAGGGACTTTTCTTTTTTCTCAGGTAGACATAAATCTTTCTCTAGGATTGGTTTTCTGAATTCACCAGGTTAGACTCTCTCTGTTTCAGACAAATTTCACTGATCAAATAGCTTTGAACCGATCACTGGTCAAGAAAGAAATAGCCAACATTATGAAACAGGAATCTGAATTTCTAATTTATAGGATGAGACAGTCCTACTATTTCCACAGTGCCAAGCCTAGTCATTTTGCAGATATACCTGCCATTAAATCTACAGATGGCACTATTAGAACGGATCCTGGGGAGATAAATAAAACCTGTCAGGCCTTTTATTCAGATTTATATAAATCAGAGGTTTCTTTGGACAAAACTTATTTTGACAGTTGGTTATGGCAGCTTGACTTGCCCCAATAATCAGCACAGGATTCGGCTGATTTAGACAAAAGTGATTACCATAGAAGAGTTAAGTACAGCAGTACAGAGTATGCAAAGTGCTAATTCACCAGGCCTTGCTGGGCTGGCTCCCTTCCTTCCCGACATGATTAAATTCTCTATTGAGAAGGGTGATTTTTCAAGAGATGTCAGCACAGCTTTGATATCCTTGCTCTTGAAAAGAGATAAAGATCTATCTGAATGCTCTTACTACAGACCTCTGAGCCTGTTAAACTCAGATTTAAAAAAATCTTTGCTAAGCTCCTAGCCCACCGTCTGGAGTCCTATATGCCGAAATTAGTCAAGCCTGACCAAACAGGATTCATAAAAACACAAATGGCAGCAGATAATGTCAGACGCCTTCTGCACATTATTGATGCTGCAGAGGGCAGCAAGATACCAATGTTACTTTTTTTTTTTGGATGCAATGAAAGCTTTTGACAGGCTGGAGTGGTCATTCTTATGATCAGTCTTAGAGGCAATGGGCTTTAGTAATACTTTCATTGGAATGATTAAAGTTATGTATTCTAACCCAACAGCCCGAGTTTTAACTGGAACGCACCTTTTCCTCCTTATTTCTCAGTCTATTCTTCACCTTTTGTCCATATGTGAAGAGTATAGTAACTTGTCAGGTTTTAGAATTAACTGGTCAAAATCTGCCCTACTTCATCTGACTAACTCTGTTATCAATTATAACATCACTGTTAACACCCCCAATTTAAATTCTTTTTCTTTTACCTTCAATTAAGATCAGCACTTAAGGCATATGGTGTTCCCTGGCAGGGATCTTTGCCTACCCATCTAATCAGGAAATTATTTTCTGTACAATCAAAAACCAGGGTTATGGTGTCCAGGGTTTATCAGTTTCTGGTTATACCTAGCCACTTTGGCCTCCCTATAGAAAGGATCTGGGAATCTGATTGCCCAGATCTAAATGATGAACTTGATAGGCATGACATATGGTCTAACATCACAGAAGTCTCATGCAATTCAGACCACCAGCAGATCCACTATAATTTCATTCATAGGACGTACCTCACTCCTGTGACAATGCATCACATGAAAAGAATTAACAGTCCTTTATGTACTTTCTGCCCACTAAAAGCTCAACATACATATTTTCATATAATCTGGGATTGCTCCCCTACCTATCAGTTTTGGAACAATATTGGATCCAATCTCTCTACCTTAATTAATGACACTGTACCTGTTACTGTTAGTCTTTTGATTTTGAATGACCCTGTCAGCCCTAAATGTCTGTTAAGTGTTAAAGCGTGCTGTATTTGCTGGACTTACAGCTGCTAAGAAAATGGTTGCATGATCTGTCTATACAGACCTGGGCCCTCATATAAATGGAGCACATATCAATGGAGCATCAGAAAGGACAGAAGGCACATGTCATAATATTGCGGAATCTTTAAAACGGCTGTCATAGGCTTAGCTATCCCTTTTTACTTTTGTGCATATATCTGACCCGTTTTGTTTAATATCTGTCCCTCTATAAGTGTTTTTTCTCTCTTGGTGTTTTCTCCTGGTGACATTATCTACATGATCTTCAAACGTAAGGCTAGAATACCAAACTTTACCTTACTGTGCATAGAATAGTCACCATCTACAAACTGATAATGGTCACTCAAATAAGATCTGAACCAGGACAAGGCTGTTCCATTAACTCCAACAACATTTTCTAGCCTATGAAGAAGAATAGTGTGATCATTGGTGTCAAAGGCACCAGTAACAAGTCATTCATAATTTTAACCAGCACTGTCTTTGTGCTATGAGGGGGAAGGCAAGGTTAGATATTGGTCCGTAACAGACAGCTGGTAATTTGATAACTGCTAATTTAAATGATTTCGGGACATAGCCAATACTAAGAGACGAATATATAATTTTTAAAAAAGGTTCGGTAATTATACTGACATCTTGTTGTTTTGTTACCAGATTGCTCTGGCTTAGATTAATAGTATTACCTTTTATTTTCAACTTTATCATTGAAAATATTCTTAAAGACGTCACTGCTAAATACTGATGGTGTGGAGACTTCTGCAGTGGTCTTCTTCCTAGTTAGTTTTGCTACAGTATTAAATCTAGAATTCTAGGATTATTTATATTATAGCAGGGAGAAAATTTTTTGCCCTAGCAGCACTAAGAGCTTTTCTATAATTTAGAAGACTCTACTGCCATGCTGTTTGGAACAAAACCAGGTTAGTTTGACGACACTTATGCTCTAATTTCTAACAGAATGGTCTGTTTTAAGGTGCGCGTGCAAATATAATATCACAGTGCTAGTTTTTAATTATTCTTCTTTAAACGGGGCTACACTATCCAGAGTACAATGGAATGTTAAATCTTAGCATTCAATTGTCTGATAAAGCTCAGTGGGGTCGGATGGCGATCCAATCAAAGCTAATAAATCTGGGAGTTTACTGACAAATCTATCTGCACTAAATGTTGTAAATGTACGTTTGAGGCTGTACTGATGTGGAAAGCATATATTTTGGTTAATTCATATTTTAAACGAGATAAGGTATTGGTCTGACTGTGGAAGCATGACTATATTATCTATATTTAATCCAAATTTTAGTATTAAGTCAAGTGTGTGACCACCCTTATGAGTGGGTTCTATTACATGATTAACACCTACTGAATCTAGAATGGACACCACTGCAGTTCTTAGGGGTCTTCTGGAGTATCAAAGTGTATATTAAAATACTTAATATTAAATATGTAGACTTATATTTAATATTCATTAGTTTCAGAATCAGGTCAATGGTACAGGCTGTTTAATTAGAATTGTCTAATTTTATGTTTATTAAGTTATTAGAACAAACTGTCTGATCTATTTGTAGATTTTTGTTTGTCTCTGTAAACCGACAGTCTGAATATGGTGAAACCTAGGTGACAGCTTTAAGCAGCTAGCAGACGGTTGGGTTAGCCTGTTTGTCTGCTCCCTTGCCTTGGCTCTGGATTGTCATGGATTAACTAAGCTTGTTCTAAGACTATGTCATATGCTACAACAAATGACAGGCCAGCCCTAACAGGCCAGCCTTGCCCTCAAAATTACTCCAATGGTTCATAAAGCCCACATTGTCTTCGGAGCACCATTTGGACATCCAGCAGTTCAGTGACCAGATACTTCTGTAAGTTACATCACCACGTCTCATTGGGAGGGGGCCAGAGCAGATTACTTCATCAGACTTTGCCTTCGCTAATTTACACACCTGTATAATATTACTCTTAGTAAACTCAGACTGACGAAGGCACATATTGCGATGATGTCGCCGAGTCATCACCCATTCGTCCCACTGTGATGGCTCTAATGCCAGACAAGGGGGATTCTTATCTTCACCTATGGCATCCAGACTAACTCTCTCTAATGTCTGAATGCGCAACTCTAATGCTGATATCTTCTCCATCAGAGTTTTAATTATTGTACACTTATCACATATAACATTATTACTATTGACAGAGGACGTCTGGCTGAACATTCTGCACTCCACACACTGTACAAGCTTAATGTTGGTCATGGTTAAAGTTAACATACTTTATGTGAACTTGGTAATTATATATGAACTTGGTGATATTAGACAGGTCTGGCGTGGATGGCATCCACATGCGTTTTAAATGAAAAAATAAACAACATATCCACAAGGGCCCATGTAGGTTTATGATGGGCTATTTAATGGACCGCACTATTGTAATCCATTTTGGACCACATAGGCCTCTTGAGCGGCAGAACTTGTGAGTTAATAACAGGTATAAAATGGGTACAATGTGGGGCCACAATGGTTCACACATAGTAGGGTGTATATAGGCAATCTGTTTAGAGGCCAAGTGGGTTTTATATGGGCCCAGTATAGGCAAAGACTGGGAACTTCATGCAAACTGGGCTAGAGATACATGGGCCCATTGTATCATTGTAGCTCCCTTTGGACCTTTTCATCTGATTTGGTCCCCTTGAGCAGCAGCCGATGTATTAATAATAGATATCAAATGGGTAGATGCATCCAAATGTGGATTTTATATAGGTAAATCTATCTATATAGAGCTTTGACCCTCTGTCAGATGTCCAAATATAGGCCAATATGAAACCACCCCTTTGTCCCAATTATTCTAAAAAGATTTGTAGCACAGCAAGTATGTTCATACCTACATAGACACAACATCAGTGGTCTCATGATAGCACAGAGACAGCATTGGTTAAAGTGGTAAATTATACACTACTGGCCTCTGATCAGTGTTGTGTCTGCTTGCTTAGGTTTCTTGGCCTTTGCACATCATTTAATACCTCTGATCATAATATTCTTCTTGATAGACTTGAAAATAATGTTAAAGTTGGAATGGAATTGACCACTTGGTTCAGTTCTTATTTGACTGATCATTATCAGTTTGTTGATGTGCATGGTGACTTCTCTATGCATAGAGGTAAGGTTTGGTGTTCCACAAGGTTTGCTGTGTAATGGCCACTGTTTTTTTTTACTTTATATGTAAACATAGTATAATAATTACACTTTTATGCTGATTTGATACCTAGTAGTAATGTTACCCCACCTACTTCTCCTGTGACTAGTGCCCCAGCTGGTTCTTTTATTCCACGTTTGCAAATCGGAGCTGTATGGTGTCGATCCGGATAAGTGTGCTTGTTTTTTAATTCAGTGCTTTGTGTTTTTTAACAACTCGGGAGGAACACCTTTACCGGCTCCATTGACGTCTCTGTCTGTATTGTTTTGGCTCCGATCATGCACGGCATTAGTGTGGACAGTGTCCACAGCAAGCCTAGGCACCAACCCCTAGAAAGCATGTGGAGTGTGGTGAGTGTTCCCACAAAGGGGTTGGTTTCAAGTTCATTCTTTTTACCTGTCTCTGTATGCGGCCAACAAGACCCTGGTTGTGTTTCAGCCCTGATAGACTCTGGAGCCAGGGGAAGTTTCATCCATCAGGAGATCGTGGACCAACTGAGAGTTCCTGTGGAGCCATTACCTCATCACCTGACTGTCTTTGCTTTGGATAGACTTCCCATCGGTAAGGTTCCCATCAGTCACAGAACCAAACCACTCGCTCTCCAAATCAGTTTCCTTCACATGGAGATCTCCTTTCTCGTTCTTCCTAATTCTGATTACTCACTCATTTTGGGCCATGGTTAGAAAACACAATCCTGTCATCTCCTGGTCCCAATAACCTGTCTTGATCATGCTACTGTCATGATAAATGTATGCCCTATCCTCAGTTAGCTGTCAGGTCCACTTACATACAGAGTCCTGGGGTAACCAATCCTGTTAACATCCCTGACATTTATTCTGATCTCCTCAAGTTTTTTAGTAAAGAGAGGGCAACTCTTACCTCCTCATAGTTCTTGTGACTGTGCCATTGACCTGATTAACAATGCTTCTATTCCTGTATCTATCCTCTAACACAAGGAGAGGGTGCTATGGTGGAGTACATCAATAAAGCATAACTATAAGGCTTTATACGACCAAGTCACTTGCTGCTTCTTTGTTAAGAAGAAGGATGGAGGTCTGAGGCCCTGTATCAATTATCATGCCCGCAATGATGTCACTAAAAAGTTTGCTTACCCACTGCCACTTATTCCTGTGACTCAATTGAGAGGTCAAAATAGACCTGCATAGTGCTTATAATCTTATCTGCATTTATGAGGAAGATGACTAGAGAGCACTATGGATATAAGGTTATGAGCTGTGGTTTGGCTAATGCACCGGTGTGGTTGTTGACCAGGGACTTCAGGTTTGGGAGGGGTTGTAAGAAACTACAGCCATGACATGATTAACCAATTAGATTTACCTGCTCAGTACCATGTCTCTTTCCATGTTTCCCTTCTTAAGCCTGTGGTTCCTGGTCTGCTGGAGGAGGTGCTGCCTGGTGACTCTTCTCCTGCTCCTGTCGAAGTGGATGATGCCCCTGCCTATGCTGTTTATGAGGTGCTGGAGACAAGGTGGTGTGCTACAGTACCTTACTGACTGGGAGGGTTATGGTCCCAAGGAGAGTTTTTGGGTCTCTGCCAAAAATGTGCTGGATCCTGGTCTCATCTCGGATTTCCACACTTGGTTTCCAGAGAAGCCTGCCCTCCACTGGTTCTGGCTGAGGCACTGTGTCCGGGATGAAAAGTGTAAAAAATGTGAAGTGCCCAAAGCATCATTCATTTAACTTCAGCGTGTCACTACACTGAAGTTCAATCAGCTCCATTTGCAGGTTGACTTGCGTTTTCCACGTCAAGTGCAAACGGATTAATGAGCAGTTCAAAAGTACATTTCTGGACATCAAAGTCAGCAAATTGCTAGGTAAACTCAGCACTGAGTTTTTCAGCCAACTGTGCACATGGGAGCATGGCTTTAGAGATCTGCGTTTTCATGGTTTGGCAGCAGGAAAAAATGACAATAGGTTTTCTTGCAGCATCTGATTCTCCCACAGGCACAATTTAGCCCTCACTGCAGCATACATGTCTGTGATGATATGCCCCCACCCCTGAAGCTGCAGGTTCAGCGCAGGTTGAGCGCGTACAAATGCATCTAAAAATGTGCTTGTCATCTTGTTCAATGGGATACATACCAGGCCTTGGTGGATTCCAGTTGTAACCAGACCACAATTCACCAAAGCCTGGTTTAAGGCGAGGCTTTGGATAAGGCACATAAGGTGAAGGTGTGGTGTATACATGGTGATGTGCATGAATACTCTGCAGTGTCCATCTTAATTCAGTATCATGGGCAAAAGCATAGAGTGGAGGCGGCGGTTAGTCCCCAGTTAGTATGGTAGTACCCAGTTGTTGGTTCCTAGGAACCGGCGGGAAATGTTGTTTCACGTGGTTCACCATAATGCCTGACAGCATTGCTTTGCGTCAGTAATTGTGGATCACACAACGCGATACCCAGAAGCGGTGCCACTGCACAAAATCGCACTGCATTATGTGGTGGATGCACTTTTCCATATTATCTCCTGAGTTGGGATCCTGAAAGAGATCTTAACTGACTAGGGCACCACGTTAATCTCATAAACACTCAGCAAACTGTACAAGTTATTGGGGGTTAAATCGAACGGACAGACCAGCTCAACCTCCTTAAACCATGTAAAGAGGTGGTACTGGCAAGGGTGGTTCTGGAGAGGGCAGAGCTGTGACTGGAGGCAAGCAAAAAGATGCGCCAATTCACCGTGGTCCCCTATGGAGACCACCTTCTACCATCCCAAAGAACACAGGTAACACAATTACAAGCCGAGTTTTCTGACGTCTGCCTGGTCGCACTGATCTCATAGAACACCACATTGAGACAATCCCAGGGGTGGTGGTCTGAAGCCGCTCATACAGGTTACCTGAACACAAAAAAAGGTGGTACAGGGAGAACTCCAGGCCATGCTTGATATGGGAGTAATCGAGGAGTCACACTGAGTAGAGCAGCCCAGATGTTTTGGTTTCCAAACCCGAGGGTCGGTCCACTTCTGTGTAGACTATAGACTATAGATTCCACTTCTGTGTTGACTATAGACTAAAGTCAACGCAATGTCTAAATTTGACACATATCCAATGCCTTGCATTGACGAACTGCTTGATGGGTTAGGTGTGGCTCATTTTTATTCAATACAAGCAGGAGAAATCTTTTCCCTTTTCCATCAGCTGTTCATATAGATTGGTGGCAAGATTACATGTGCGACCAGCTACCGTGTTTCTGCTCAGACTCTCCCCAATTGATGGCCTGGGCTGATTTTACAATCTCTGCCACAATAAAACTTGCCTTTACAGCAGCCTCACTTTGTGATATGGCTTTTTTGAAGATAGTTTGTTGTGAAACGAAACTTTTTTTCATCTCCTCTACGTTCTGGCTTTTCTTTGGGTCATGTCCAGATCCTTGTACTTGTCGTGGTGTTTCATTTCATAGTGTCGTCTAATGTTGTACTCCTTGGTTATAGCCATCTTAGCACCACATACAAGACAAACAGGTCTGCCTTTTACATGTGTATACAGACAGATTCTGTATCGATATAGATATTAATTTATCTACATTTGGGCACTCAGCCAGGACTCAGCAATAAAAAAATATAGTGGGGTACACTTGGGCCATTTTTCAGGCCCAAAATGTAAATCATTTCACATAGTACACTGTATGTGAGCCACATGTGGCCCAAAGTCTGCATGCTATGACAAAGTCTAAATGTGGTTGATAAAGTTGGGCCAAATTCAGTCCCAGAATAGATAGATAGATAGATAGATAGATAGATAGATAGATAGATAGATAGATAGATAGATAGATAGATAAATAAATTCAACTTTATTGTCATTGCTCAGTACAAGTACAAGGCAACGAAATGTACCCCCCC
>JAOVVF010032399.1:0-10472 GCA_028565595.1 Duopalatinus emarginatus | reverse complement strand
GAAATTTTTTTATCCCTAATGAGCAAGCCGGTGGCGACAGTGGCAAGGAAAAACTCCCTGAGATGTCAAAAGGAAGATATTTGACCTCCACAAGTAACCTGTCTGTGCAGTAAAACAAACACAAGAGGTGAATCAGCGTGCAGTTGGGGGTTAGGTCAGGTCAAGTCAAGTAGTTTTTATTGTCATTTCAGTCATATACACTGGTGTACAGAACACTGTACACTGCCTCGCACATTACTCTTGCCTCACTCAAGAGCACTTCAGTCGTGTCTTGTCGGGTTCTGGGGATTGAATCGATACCCTTTTGGTCACAAGGCTGGTTTCTTAACCACAAGCCCACAGCTAGCCAAGTACTATTCTCTTATTATTAGCCTTAGGTAGGGCTGGGCAGTATAATTTTTTTTTATATCAGTCGATATTGATATATATCATAATATAAAGCAAATCAACATTTCTGTTACACTTAAAGGTTTCCTTTTACTTCTAATTAAAAAGTGAAGATATCAGCAGGCAAATTCTGGTTTAAATTTTATTTATTTTTCATCAGAACTTGAGAAATGTGCTATGGAACGTTACTCCACTGTGCTCCAAATAAATTATATATTATATTAATTTTATATATGATAACTAAAATCTAAATTCTGAGCAGTCAGAAACTTCCAGTGTTTCAGAAGAACACAAACAAAACAGACAACTAAATTCCTCGGTCACATCCAAATAAAAAACACAGATAATAGAAAACAAAAAGTCTGAATTCTGACCAAAGCTTCATGTTTTATGGAACTCACTAAATTAGTTGGACAACCCCAAATAAATACAATTATTTTAATTCTTTAAAACAAAGTAAATTCAAATGAAATAAAAGTATTAACACAAAATAAATTCTCAAAACTCAACCTCTATACTGTCTCCTTTTCCTTGTATCAACTAAATTGTTGGAAAACACAAATAAAAAAAGTAAAAATATTATGTATTAATCCTCAGTATGAATTCAAGCATCCTTCAAATGTAAACAAAAGAAAACAAACTAAACTAACATTCACAGAGTCATGAATTAGTTCTGGCCTGCACGCCTGCAGTAACGCAAACATTAGCATGTGGGCTAAGCCACTGCTACGCCTAGGCTCTGTGCTGTTTGCGACAACCAAACCTGAAAAGGCTGTTCGGTGCGGCACTATTCTTATCCTCATTGGCTATTCGTAGTGTCTGTCAAAACATGGATGGAACGAATTCTATCAATGTCGTATCGACTACGTCTTATACTTCTATCAAGGAAACGTTATATCGTGATATTAACCGTTATCGGTTTATCGACCGCCCTTAACATTAAAACCACTGACCGGTGATGTGAATAATGTTCACATTATATAGTGGTTACTCCCAACCAAAAGTGGTCCAAGGAAGGACAAACGGTTAACCAACGTCAGGATCATGTGCACCCAAGTCTTACTGATGCACACAGGGAGCAAAGGCGATCCTATCTGGACCAATCCCACAGAAGATCCACAGAAGGACACAGCACACCATCAGAGGTCTTCTGGAGTCCATGCTCTGACAGGTCAGAGCTACATATGGTGGTTTTGGTGGTAATGGTATGGCTGTCCAGTGAATATTAATGTGCTCATTCTATCAATGATTGTCAGTGCTTCTGTTAGACAAAATGAACCAGCAACTTCTGACCAATCAGATTTGAGAATGGAACAGTGCTGTAGTATAACTAATGACAGAAAATCGGATATTGTCCACTGGTTAAAAGAAATGTACTAAACCTGAGGATCACACATACACACTGCAGAGCATGTCAGCAGGTACACAGTGAGCTCCATGTCCTCACTTCATAACTGTCTGAAAGTGACACGCTGTCAATGCCACCCAGGAGGCAGCCGTACTGTAAACCTTTTTTACCCTGAGGCTTAATCCATATAACAGACTACCCTGTCTTTATTCCACAAATGTGGAATCCTGCCTGATCTGCTGCGTCATATCCGAGCCAGCCATGTGTGTTGTTCACCCTCGGCCAGCACAGACCTCACAGACAATCATCACCTCCCTTCTAACATCCTGCCATGTCATTATTTGTAATTAACAGCACATTAGTTTGACTGCCAATATCCCTGCATGAAATTCAAACCTTTCCTGACCGCTCGTTCAGCATTTCTCACATTCACATTTATCATCTGTGTTCGTTTTTGCATTACTATTCTGAATCTTTACCCTAACTCACAGATGTTCATCCTGCTTAACCAGAAAAACGGGTACAGACGAGCCTATGCAACATACACAGGCTGGTGGTGGCTCCATAACGGTATAAGGTTTGTTTAGCTGGCATGCCATGGGACCCCTGGTACATCTACAAACGTCTCTGACAAGTGAACGCTGTGTGTGTGCCTCCTTTCTGATGACTTACACCAGTTTATGACCTGGGTTCATTCTGATGGGTTTGAGCTCAGAATGCACCACCACACACGTCTAGAGACACCACATTATGGATAGAGGAACATTCATCTGAGTTTGCGTTGTCATAACCACCAGATCTCAATGTTATCAAACACATCTGGGATGCCATGTATCATGATGTGGAACACAGACATCCTGCACCTCAGAATACAACAGAACTGTGGCCTGTTCTTCAAAGAGATACTGTACATTAATACTGATACACTATTTTATTAATGATTAATAATAAGTAATGTTACTAATGTAAGTAGTTTCCATCTACTGGAGTCAAATGTTTAGCAACTGAATCATAAATGATGTTTTATTAGAAATATAATAGACTGCAGTAAATCTGTATATAACATAATATAATAAAAAAAAAGAGCAAAATAAAATATAGTAAAACTAAAAATAAAAAATAAAATAAAACAAAACAAAAATAATACAAAATAAAGTTGAATATAATATAATATAATATAATATAATATAATATAATATAATATAATATAACCAAATTTAAAAAAAAAATGCATCTGTGTGTATACTATGTTAAACATAATGTAGCGAGCACACATAGTGAACATTTACAAGCTGGCCTTACTGATGAAAAAAAGTAAAATATAATAATAAACATAATAAAACAAAGTAAAAAAATATATAATATAATATAATATAATATAACAAAAAAAACTGTCATATAGACAACCAAAAAGAAAAAATAAATATATCTAAATATCAGTGACAGGACAGGATAAGCAGAATAAAACCTAAAACATGATCAAATCTAAAAGTATGATCTTGTAATATGTGGTTTATACGATACAAAAAAAAAATTTGCTAATTAGCTTTTTCTGTGGCAGTGTAAAATTATAGACTTATTAATATGTCAATGTCTAATGCTAAATATCTCTTGTAGTACAAATTTAAAAAATTAATCTGGCAGCTCTGTTACACATAACAACAGATGTAATTACACTCATCCTCCATGCATTAGGAATTTACCTAGACTAAATATAGGTCTAGAAGTTTGTGCTTGTGGAAAAGTGTGTGTATGTGTGTGTGTGCGTGTGTGTGTGTCACTGGGACGTGCCTGAACAACGCCCACAGAAGTGCAGAGTCCACACTGTGCCTAGATGTGTACCGATAGCGTATAAAGAAAAGCGAAGGTTTGTACGACTGAAGCGGAGCAGCTTTGACGTTCAGTCTGCCGCAGCACTGCTTACGGTTTTATCATTTACCGGGTAATAAAGCTAACGCACGGTCATTCAGCCTGTCTGGTTTTAGATGTGGGTTATTTAGTCGTGAAACAGAATGAATGAGCATTGAACATGAAAAAGGACATGAAGCAAACCTCGTTCGAAATCTTGCAGTTTCTGTAAGGCCTCATCTCTCTCCTGCTTCAGCTGCTGACACTGAAACAACAGCAGCACAAACATACACACACACACACAGACACATACCAGTAAATAAACAACAGCTTATAATCCGTACACTACAGTGTATGATCATGGTTTACACTTTATTACACTGAAGTGCTAATAAACTGGTACACTAACTGGTGCAAATACACAGGCTAGTTGTGGCCTCATGACAGTATTGGCTTTGTTTAGCTGGCATTCCACTGAACCTCGGGTACGTCAACTAACGAAGCCTTCAACTCTATCAAGAGTTCCTGTTTTGTTGTCCTGGGGCTTCAGGTTCAACCTGAGGGAGATATTGTTTGCCTCCTTTCTGAATGATGCCTTGTTTCTGTGGTACTGTGATGTACACCTCCATGGGATCCCTGGTACATCTATAAACGTCTCTGACAGGTGAACACTGTGTGTGCTTTCTTTCTGACGAGTTACATCCTGTTCGTGTCCTGGATTCATTCTGATGGGTTTGGACTCTTCTAACAGGACAGGATGATAAATTATGGTTGGAGGAACACTCGTCCGAGTTTGGAGGCCATCGATTCCCACCTCAGTCACCAGATCTCAAC
The DNA here is from genome assembly GCA_028565595.1 of Duopalatinus emarginatus. Lineage (NCBI taxonomy): Eukaryota > Metazoa > Chordata > Actinopteri > Siluriformes > Pimelodidae > Duopalatinus > Duopalatinus emarginatus. Next base: position 6,055 of record JAOVVF010032399.1, on the reverse strand, counting down.
GTTATCGAACACGCCTGGGAAGTCGTGCAACATGCAGTGGAACACAGAAACCCTACATCTCGGAATACAACAGAATTGTGGAGCGTCCTGCAGGAAGTACGGTGTTTGTTGCCTACAGAGCTGGTGGAGCTGGTGTAAGGTGAGACGTAACGTAGAAGTGGGTGGAGCCGGTGTACGATGAGAAGTAATGCAGAAATGGGTGGAGTCAGAGTAAGCTGAGAAGTAATGCAGAAGTGGGTGGAGCCGGTGTAAGATAAGAAGTAATGCAGAAGTGGGCGGAGTCTGTGCAAGATGAAAAGTAACGCAGAAGTGGGTGGAGTCAGGGTAAGCTGAGAAGTAATGCATAAGTGGGTGAAATATGTGTAAACTGAGAAGTAATGCAAAAGTGGGTGGAGTCAGTGTAAGCTGAGAAGTAATGCAGAAAAGGGGTGGAGTTGTTGTAAGGTGAGAAGTAACGCAGAAGTGAGTGGAGCCGGTGTACAATGAGACGTAATGCAGAAATGGGTGGAGTCAGTGTAAGCTGAGACGTAATGCGGAAGTGGGTGAAGTCAGTGAAAAATGAGAAGTAATGCAGAAGTGGGTGGAGTTGGTGTAAGGTGAGAAGTAATGCAGAAGTGGGTGGAGCCGGTGTAAGATGAGAAGTAATGCAGAAGTAGGCGGAGTCCGTGCAAGATGAGAAGTAATGCAGAAGTAGGCGGAGTCCGTGCAAGATGAGAAGTAATGCAGAAGTAGGCGGAGGTCGTGCAAGATGAGAAGTAATACAGAAGTGGGCGGAGTCAGTGTAAGCTGAGAAGTAATGCAGAAGTGGGTGGAGTCAGGGTAAACTGAAAAGTAATGCAGAAGTGGGTGGAGTCAGGGTAAACTGAAAAGTAATGCATACGTGGGTGAAATCTGTGTAAACAGAAGTAATGCAGAAGTGAGTGGAGTCTGTATAAATTAAGAAGCAATGCAAAAGTGGGTGGAGTCTGTGTAAACTCACAAGTGAGAGGAAGGACAGAGATATGGGTGAGGTCAGTGTAGGTTTTAGCATGAAAGGAATTAACCAGAAGTAGGCGAAGTCAGTGTGAGCCTCGCAGTGAGAGGAGATGTAGGTTTATGCTTCAGAGTGAGGAGAGTAATGCAGATGTGGGCGGAGTCAGTGTAAGCTTTCGAGTGAGAGGTGTAATATAGACATGACTGAGGTCACTTTGAGCTTTTGAGGTTAATACAGATGTGGGTGGAGCCAGTCTAAGGCAGGATTAAAAAATAAAATAATACAAAAAACACTCTCCACCTGACACAAAGTTGAACGTGTTGTCAGAAAAAGGAACGTCTGAGAAGATCAGACCAGACTAGACGAATAACTGCCTCATTGTCCTGAGAGCGACTGATAAGATTGATAAGATGCCTGGTGAAAAGCCTGGATGAAAAACAGCCTCGAGATCCAAAAGGACACAACATACTCACACAGCGGCCTCTGAATTCATTACAGTATCACCTACACAATTCTAGCTTCAGGATGAAACTGTGGCTATGTGTCTACAGCAGACATGATAAAGAAGACTAGTTTAAAAAAAAAAAATAAATAAAAAAAACAAAATAAAAAAAAAAAACACACACACACACACACTCACCTCCTTTTTGGATTTCTCGTGCTCTTTTCTCAGGCCTTCATAATGCCGGATAGCTGAGGAGAAACATGGAGTCCAGTAAGCCATCTTAACAAATACTGATCGTCTCACACATCCGGCTTTAAAAAAAACCACACACACACACACACACACACACACACACACACACACACACACACACACACACACACACACACAGGCTTGTGGCTTCATACGTTTCACACTGGAAATGATGCACGTTTAGTGTGGAGAGGAATGATGGGGAAACTCTTTACTAAAGTTCTCGTTTGGGTCTGAATCTTTCTGTCTGGGAAAACGACTAATGCGAGTGTCATCGTGTTACACAGGAACACGGCCTGTATGACTGTGTGTCTAATATTGAACTTCCTTCATTTAACTGTTGTACAGTTTCCACAGAAACGGAGGGTACATGCTACCAGTCTGATCTACACTTAAACCCATGCCCTCATGAAGCAGGCTGAGAAGATGACGACTTTGGAAACCATCATGATTTTGAGCACTTCAGTAAGTGCTTTATCCTGGTCAGGGATTATGGTGGGTCTATCCCATGGCACAGGCCAGGAATACACTCAGGACGGGTTGCCAGTCCATCACGGGGCACTATTCACACCTAGGAGCGATTACAAGAAACCGATCCAGCAAGTTTCTGGGAGCTAGGAGGAAACCAGAGCAGTCGTGGAGCAGTTGTGAGCTTGTGGTTAAGAAACCAGCCATGTAACCCCTAAATGCTCCCCAGGCACCGTGAAAAGGGCTGCCCACCTTTCAGAGCGAGTGTGTTTACTGCCCCATATCATGTACGTGTGTGTGTTTTACTGCACAGATTGGTTAAATGCGGAGGTCAGATTTCTTCTGTGTGGGCAAGCATGGTGGTCACTTTCACAGGAAACCTATACGGACATGGGGAGAACTTATGAGGCTCCAGACTGACAATAACCAGAGCACTATGCTGTTAAAAGAAGAAGTTCCTTGAGGAAGGTTCCTCAGTTTGAAACTGTGGAGGAACGTCTTAACCTTCTCAGTTATCTCCAATTAAAGATCCTCAAGGAACCTTAATTCTAACGGGTTCTTTGAGGAACCAGATTTTACACTGAGGAATCCCAAAAGTTCGTCCAGGCACCTCTGTGAGCACTGAGGAACATTAAAGTTCTAAGAGGATCCCCTAGGTTCCTGGAGTGACCTGTGAGGTTCTTTAAAGAACTACTCGTTTTTACAGTGTAGTTCACTACACACTGCACTAGTATTATAATACCGGTTTCAGAGCACAGCACAGTCCTGAGACCCCACAATGCACTGCAGCGGGTTAGTGTCCAAATAGTGTAGCCCGAGGCAGATGATTTTGATCTTATCTCTAAAAGACTAGAGTAGCTGCAGGTTTCTATTCCAGACAACCAGGAGCCGAGTTTAAGTAGTCTGAGGGTTTTTTTGATTGAACATGTGAAAAAAACCTGTAACAGTCACTTCTGGATGAAAGTGAAGATGGACTAGGGGATGAACAATAGCCATAATTATAACTTTATACTAGTATATCAGCACTCGTACAGACTGATGTCCACACAGTGTGGTAGGCTTATCTGTTCTAGCTTTAATACGCACCAGGAAATGGACTTCACAGTAAACTGTATTTAAATATTAAAAACGAACAAAGTAAATTCAGATATTTACAATTTCGGCACAGTTTCTACATCACTATTTAAACCCAAACGTGTCATATAAAGTGAAAGTGAACTATTTGCCTACTGTGCTTGCACACAGAGGTATGTGACCTCTGTTACCCATCCGTGCAGTGAAACACACACACACACACCAGTGAACACTAGGGGGCAGTGAACACACTTGCCTGGAGCAGGGGCAACCCCAAACCACAGCACAAGGGGAGCAGCTGGGAGGTTAGGTGTCCTGCTCAAGGTGTGAGGATTGAACCCGGGACATTCCGGTCACGAGACCGGTTCCCTAACCGCTAGGCCACGTCTACCCCACTAGGGCATGTCATTTGTCATGTGAACTTGCACAAGTCCGGTCCTGGATTGTCCGTGTCCAGCAGAGTTCAGAGGTTTTCCTGTTCAAACACACTGATTAAACCGGACAGTTAATAGATAAGTGTAATCGTGTGTGTGTGTGTGTGTGTGTAAGTGAAACACTAAGAAGTGCTGGACACTGGCCCTTCAGTACCAGAGTTGTGCACCCCTGTGTTAACAGCAGTTACAAAATCTCATGTCCATTCTCGTGTACTAAATCATGCTGATGGATTTGATATTAAATCGACAGGAGACTGGGTTCTCCAGGATAACTGTTTTCCAGGATTCTGGAAGGTTCTAAGAGGAACATGGACATGGCTGCATACTTTCAGGATACTACAGACATACTAAAGCCTACTGGTTTACAGACACAAAGGGCTATTTTCATAAAGCACTGGTTCCCAATACTGGTCTTTGGAGAACCTTATGTCCTGATTTAACTATTCAGCCTCTATTTAGTTCTCTAGTAATGTGGTTCAACCCAAATGTACCAAAGCAGTAAGGTTACTGTAATGATTTATTTTATTTATTTATTTTCTAATTACACGGTTAAACAGATACAGAAGGTTCATTTTCATAAAGCAATGGTTCCCATTACAAGTCTTTGGAGAATCCTAATTTTTTTTTTTAACTATCCAGACTTTAGCTCAAGTCTGTGTGTGTGTGTGTGTGTGTGTGTATATGTATGAGCGTAAGACACTCAAATGTACAGGAGACAGTGGGTTCTCCAAGATTAGGGTTCTCCAGGATTCTAAAGGGTTCTGAGGAGAACGTGCTGGTTCCCAGTACTGGTCTTTGGAGAAACCTGTGATTTAACTATTTAGCCTTTAGCTCAAGTGTGTGTGTGTGTGTGTGTGTGTGTGTGTAAGACACTCAAATGTACAGGAGACACTGGGTTCTCCAAGATTAGGTTCACCAGGATTCAGGAGGGTTCTGAGGAGAACATACTGGTTCCCAGTACCGGTCTTTGGAGAAACCTGTGATTTAACTATTTAGCCTTTAGCTTGTGTGTGTGTGTGTGTGTGTGTGTGTGTGTGTGTGTGTGTGTGTGTGTGTGTGTGTGTGTGTGAGTGTAAGACACTCAAATGTACAGGAGACACTGGGTTATCGAGGACTCTGAAGGGTTCTTCAGAATTCTAAAGGGTTCTCCAGAATTCTGGAGGGTTCTGAGAAGAACATACTGGTTCCCAGTACTGGTCCTTGGAGAAACCTGTGATTTAACTATTTAGCCTTTAGCTCAAGTGTGTGTGTGTGTGTGTAAGACACTCAAATGTACAGGAGACACTGGGTTCTCGAGGATTCTGAAGGGTTCGGAGAAGAACATACTGGTTCCCAGTACTGGTCCTTGGAGAAACCTGTGATTTAACTATTTAGCCTTTAGCTCAAATGTGTGTGTGTGTGTGTGTGTGTGTGTAAGACACTCAAATGTACAGGAGACACTGGGTTCTCCAAGATTAGGGTTTTCCAGGATTCTAAAGGGTTCTGAGAACAACATACTGGTTCCCAGTACTGGTCCTTGGAGAAACCTGTGATTTAACTATTTAGCCTTTAGCTCGTGTGTGTGTGTGTGTGTGTGTGTGTGTGTGTGTGTGTGTGTGTGTGTGTGTGTGTGTGTGTGTCAGTCAGAGGGTTCTAAGAGGAACATGTTCCAAGATACACAGTGCAGTCCATGGTCGTGCGCGTGCTGCATACTTCAGGTGATAGTACAGACATACTAAAGCCTGCAGGTTCACTACTATACTCATTAGTACACTAGTATGCGGTTTAACCCAGATGTCCCAGAGCACTGAGTTTACTGTAACACTGTCTGTCACTACTGCTGATGAGTAGTGGTGGTTATTAATTCATTAATTCATTAATGGATGTATATATTTACACAGGTAGTACAGATACAGGTCAGACACAGTGTAAAAACTTTGATTTATTTAAATAAAGTGGAGCTCGAGCACACTGCAGATACACAGGAGACGATAATGAGAGATAATAAAAGAGCTCACCTTGGTCTGAAAGCTCTGATATCGTCCTCATTTGGGTTTCTTCCTCAGTCGCCGCCATTGAAGATTAAAAAGTGCAGATTTTTGTCTTTACCTGAGTTTCCACAGGACACTCGCTCGCGCGCGCGCGCACGAGAACCCGGAAGTGACCTGCAGCGCACCTGATAGAGGCGGAATTAGTAATGAGAGAGAGCAGAACATACCTGGGCTATTAAACACACCTTACCTGGTTTAAAGGCGTGTGTAGAGCACGAGCACATTACACTAATCTATATACTATACACTACTATATACTATATAACCTAGAACTGCATTTAAATCATTTATCTGTGTACAGCATACAGTCAAATATCTGTAGACACCTGACCAACATATATATATATATATACACTATACAGTCAAATATCTGTAGACA
>JAOVVF010032398.1:0-10472 GCA_028565595.1 Duopalatinus emarginatus | reverse complement strand
TTGCGATCCGATGCGGTGCAGTTCCCAAACCAGGCAGTGATGCAGCTGCTCAGGATGCTCTCGATGGTTCCTCTGTGTAAATAACCCTAAAACAATTCTTTATAGGCAGATGTTTCAGCATAATTTCTAAAATGATTGAATTGAGGTCAGAGCTATGCATCTAGGCTAAAAATCTCAATCTTTACAACTTAAATCTTGCTGTACTGCCTCCTCACAAACAGCTGAGAGACGTCAGGGTTACAGCTCAGTTATCTGTGGCAACAGAACATGCTAGAGAAGGTGTGGCTAAAACTGAACATTTAATTCAATTGAATAAAAGTTAACAAATGAATGAGAAATGAGAGTTAGAAATTTTACTGTTCTTTTTGACAACAATTATACAGTTAACCTTGTGCAATCTAATCAATACAGTTTACCTAAATATAGTTTAGGTTGCTAAGATGTTGCTATGGTACATGTGTTTGGTAAAATGTGAGGTGCCAAAAATTTTGCCCAAAAGATGGTTGGACCAAAATCTCTCCCAATGTGTGGAGTGACATGATCAGTGTAACTTTTATGAACATTCTGCTCTTCAGTTCTACATTCCTAAACATGTACGGTTATCATATCACATCATATATGACATATTGATTTATAAAGCATAAACCATAAAACTGCACTATTAATTCTATAATTGTGCCAAATTATGTATATCTGTATACAAGCCAAAATCACATAATTGTAGTAAAGAATCTGGAGGTGGAACAGTGTCAGTATCTCACTGCATCAAGTTTTCTCATTTGGAAGGGCTTCTGAAAGGGCACTTAATTTTTTCCAATTACAAACCTATAGGGCACTATATAATATTTTCTCCTCTGCACATATTTTGACCATATTCTTTCTAATGTAGACACCCCATTTGCATGCCATTTTCTCCTGAGTCCGCCAGTGCTGACATACGTGCCAGATTTGCATGTCATGCATTTTACTTCACAAGCATCCCGAGACGAAAACACACATTTTCTGTAACTCTTTTGTGTTCACGTGCTACTGTCGGCCGCTGCTGTCGCTTTGGTGACTGAGTGTATGCGGTTTGGCCGTGTATATAGCCGACGAATGAGGGCATGCAAGAAGGCGGGACATAAAGCGAAACGTCCAATCATTGCAAAACCACACACGAATTGCGAATCGAATCTGACTTTCCATTCCATATTTTCAAATTTCATCATTAGAGTAACTTCATTCCGAAAGCGCGAATGTAAAGAGCTAGGCTAATTGACGCGCAAGTTTCAAGCATTGCGCGCGTGCAACGAGCTGCGGTTGCCATGGCAACGCGTCACGTGACAAGGTGGGGTTGTTCGTCATCCCAATGTGACGTCAGAAGTCTGTGCTCGTATATGAATTGTTACGTTCTACATTTACGACAAAAAGGTGACAAACAGGTAGGGAGTAACATGCGTTCTTAATCTGTGCCTTATTCATTTAGATCTGTAGTTTATTTAAATGTTTTTTTTATCTAATAAAATAAGGGTTGAATATGAGAGGGTGTTTCTGGAAACGTTTCTGAATGTTGTTTGATCATTTCGTTTATATGTGACGGCGTATTAGGGTCACTCTCGCAAAAAAAATTCCAGAATAATGTTGTAATATTTTTTTAAGAATAAAGTTATAATATTTTAAGTTGCAAAGTCGTACGGAAAGTCGTCTCTAGCATGCCTAGCAGTCTGATATCGCAGTCTGATACTATAGGATTTTTGTTATCTTCTTGTTGCTGTGATCAGCAGCAAATCTCGAGATTGTTAACATATCATTAACATTCAAAAGTGCAATATTAATGAAGGTAATGTGTATCTGTGCCAGGATGAAAGTGCCGAACACAGCGTCTGATTACATTTATTTTATTTTATGTCTTAAATAGAATGGAACGTGCAAACCAAATTATACCTGTAATGAAAGAGTCACACAGCGGTACCACGAGTCTCCAGCCCGAGAGGGACAACAGCCCGAGAGGGACCGGAGCCCAGAGAAGATCACAAAAAAATCTGACTCGTGTTACAAAGGTGTCCCCCAATCTAAAAGCAATACGAATGAAGACACCGAAAGCATCTGGCAGTTCCAAGTGCACGGCAGGTATGACCACGTGTATAGCGTCTAACAGAACCTGGTACAGTGTGTGTGTGTGTGTATATGCATAATATGTAATAATATAATATCAGAATACATTGGGATATACACAAGCTTTACAGTATTTAAAACCTCATCACCCACACCAAACATAATACCTACGTCTTCATTGCAAACGTATTTATTTTTAATATATTTCTAAATGTACATGTAAATGTACATTGTACACATATCCCAGTCCATTGTTTCAGCCATATCCTTCACAGAAGCAGTGTCATCAGTGGTGTTTATGACTATAGTCTGGAAAATACAGCTGTTTTTATCTCTGTTTTTCTTAGTCTTCTCACTGATTACATGTACACTGTCCTTTACCTTAAATATTCTAGAAGAATACTTATGCAATATAAAATTGTACCTTTATCTACATGGCTAATAGAAAAATTAGTTATGTCAGACTTATTTGCTCATGTGGATTTAATGTCATTCCACCCTTTTGGCCCTGCCTCCCTAATTCAAAATGACATTTCATTTCACAAGTGTGTGGAAATGTAAAGGTGTGCCTGAAAATGTTACTGCTTGGAAGCCCTTTATGGACTTAATGTACCTCCATAATAACACCCTGTATCTTGGCTTCAAATTGCGCAAAATTGCCCCAAAGCTCTGTGTCTATAGAGTGAATACAGATGCGAATCCATGGCAATAAATTTATAGTGATAGTGTCTGTAATTTGCTTCACCCGTTCTAAGTAGGGTGAAAGTTTTGACATCTCTTGCTTGGTGGTTGGCATTTAACTGGGCATTTTTTTTCCTCCTTTGGATGAAACCATGTAATATGGGTTCTCATGTTTGTTGTCTTTCCAAAATATTTGAGTTTTTAGTTTAGTACTATTTTGTACTTGCTGTTTTATTATTATTATTATTATTATTATTATTATTATTATTATTATTATTATTGTTATTATTGTTATTATTGTTGTTATTGTTATTATTATTATTATTATTATTATTATTATTATTATCTATGCATTTTATCCATTTGTGCAGTGAAGCACACACATATTAGTGAATGCACACGCTAGGTGGCAGTAAACTATTTCCTGGAGTAGCGGCACCAGTTGAGGGGTTAGATGCCTTGCTTAAAGGCACTTCAGTCTTGTTGGTACAGGGGACCGAACTGGCAACTTTCTGGTCACAAGGCCTGTTCCCTAACCTCAAGCCACATTTGTACATATGGAAAAATATAGTCTATACAGTATCAACCAGACAATACAAGATAATATACAAGTTTAGTATTTAGCAAAATAATTTGTTATTTGAGTTAATGTTTTGTAATTACACTTACAACAATTACAAGACTTTTTTTCTGCAGGAGTGCACAATGGTGCACCCAGAACCAGTCTGCACTTTGAACAGGACCTGAACAAGGACCCCAAGGTCCTGATTTCTGCTTACGAGCAGGAAATCAACGATTTAAAGAAACAGGAGACAGAGCTTCAGCAGTACATCAACAAGCTGCAGAAGGAAAACCAGGAAATGAAGAGGATTGAGCTGCGCCAAATGAATGCGCCGGAACACTTCAGCACCCTGAAGAGCATCAAGTCGGAGCGCATCGAGGAATATAAAAACAAGAGTGTCTGCATGCGAGATATGCTAAAGCAGCGTCAGGAAAAGTTGTGTCTGGCTGAGCTCCAGTGCAGTGAAGAGCAGTTCCAGCACTTCTCTGACAAGCTGCAAAAACAGCAAAATCTTGCAGACACATATCTTAGGGAAATCAACGAGCTGAATATCAAACTCAGGCAAACACAGGCCACGCTTCATAATTTGGAGCAAAGTGAGAAGGTTCGAGCACACTTAACACACAACATTATTATTTACATGCATACAGTGTATATATTCTGCATGCTGTACTTATTTCCACATTCACGTACGTCCAAAAACGACCCCATCAATATTTTGTAGCATTGCCTTTAAATTGTTTAACTTGGGCCAAACATTTCAAGTAGCCTTCCACAAGCTTCTTACAATAAATTACTGGAATTTTGGCCAATTCCACCTAAAAGAACTGGTGTAACTTAGTCCGGTTTTTGGCCTACATGCTCATATGTGCTTTTTCCATAAATAAGCTAATGGAATAAGGTTTGATATTTGTGATGCCCACTCCATTATCTTCACCTTTACCTTATTGTCCTTAAACCATTTTGTTCCTGTTTTGTAAGTACGCTTGGGGTCAGTCTTTATGACCACTCACACAGAACAGTTATTATGACATTGACACATAGCAGTAAAGTGATATTCAAGTGCATAAATTGTCCAGTTGGTTAGAAGACATGTTCGTATTGCACAGTAAATGAATATATTGCACACAGGTGTTATATTGCACAAAAGTGGTGTAGGTGTAAATGTTAAAAGTCTGTGTGTGTGGCATGTTTTTGCATTCAGAAGCTGGAAATAGAGCAGGAACGGACTACAAAGCACAATGAAAGTCTGCTGCCGATAGAGCAGAAGAAATCCAACGCTTTTCTGGAGGAATTGGAAACACTGCAGTGGGAAGTTCGTTGCCTAATCTCCTCAAAGGTACCTAAACAGTCTAAAATATGATTCAGCTTATGATTACACATGTATAAGTACAAGGCAATGAAATGTAGTTTACCATCTAACCAGAAGTGCAATAAGCAGCAAGTGTAAAATGTACAATAGGTACGGTATATACAAAACATAAACAGAGGTATAGACAAATATACATGTGAATGTGTTATAGAGATAGATAATAGATGAATAGTTAATAGGTTATAATAGATTAAGTTACAATGTAAGGGTTGGATATGTGTATATTAAATGTATAGACAGAATACGCAAAGTATGAAGAAACTATAATAATATAATGTACGGTATAATGTCTTTTTGTACAATGTAATAAATAGAATAGCAAAATGTAGTGCAGTATTAGTTGCTTATACACAAATATTTTTGTTGTCTCTGTTGATTTTTTATTGTCCATGTTGATATTACATTGATTTGGTTTATAATGTTTTTTAGATAAAAGCAAGGATGCCAGACTTTAAAAAGATTTATAGAAATCCATTGGTGCCAGCAGTTCCAAAGACGGTAGCTCATTCCACCAGAAGGAGAGGTAAATTTGATAAATCAGTCAGCAAGGAATATATAAAAACAACCAGTGACCAGTTAGCATTGTACACACGGTGCCATACTATTAGATAAGTTATGCTAGCAGGATTTGCAACTGTTGTCATGGCAGCTAATATGAGACGGTTTGGGTAAAAGGTATTAAGACACCTTTTCTTACACATTCCAGGTGTTATTCGTTACTGCAACAAAGCTCTCCAGACTGAAGACTGGCTATATGCTGACGTCCTTTTTCCTCCTGCTGATGACAAGACTAAAGATGCCCTAAAGGCAAGTCGGAGTTTTTATCTATTGTTATTTTTCTTATTCTTTTTAAGCATATTTAGTGAAGATACACAAGATAAAGTTTGTAATCTGATTTATTAACAATTGAAACAGTGTCCTGGTTAATTCATTCATCCTGCTCTATGAAACAGAGCCCTGAGTTAAATATAGCTCAGGATTAGGGATAATCCCAGTGCTGCTGTCTAGAAGGCTATAGACCACAGCACTTGTAAATATTTGACTCAGATTGGTTAAAAGGTTTTGATTCATATTGATTTCTATAACAGTAGTTTGCTCTGATTCCCTTGATATGAAACTCTTGTACTCATTTCCTTATTTCCTATACACAGGAGTAAAAAAAGTATGCATATGACACCATATTTAGTTTTTTGTTGTTTTACATTTTTTTAAACAGGAGGAAGAAGAACGAAGAAGAAAAAAGAGAGAGAAGAGAAGAGTATGGTTTAAGAAGCCATTCAACTTCATGAAGAAGTTCATGTTGTAACAGACTGAGCAGAAAAAAGATACAGTTGATCATTGAACCTCCGAATGAAACCTCTGATAAAAGTTCGCAAATCCCAGAAAACTTTGAAGTTCCCTCACCGTGGTGGGAGTGTTCCACTGGGTAATGGCCTCCACTGTCTGACAATTCATGGACACACCCTCAGGTCCAATGTTATACCCCAGAAACTCTAGGGTGGTGGAATTGGCATTTTTCTTGCTTGACGAACAGGTTATATGCCAGGAGTCGGCGGAGAACTTCTCTGACGTGCCGGACATGGGAGGGCAGATCTGGCGAGAAAGCTAAAATGTTGTCTATATAGACCATGACCGATCTCCCCAACAAGTCTCTAAAAACTTTATTAACAAAATGTTGAAAGACGCTGGGTGCTGAGGCTAGTCCATAGGGCATGACTAGATACTCATAGTGACCCGAGACGGTGCTAAATGCCGTTTTCCACTCGTCTCCTTCCCTAATACGGACCAGATTATAAGCACTACATATATCTGAGTCCTGAGTCCATTCCCTTTCTTCTCCACGAAGAAGAAGCCTGCCGAGGCTGGCGACAAGGAGTGCCGAATGTGGCCTTGGCGTAGGGCTTCTTAGATGTACCCCTCCATGGCCTTCTGTTCAGGAAGAGACATAGACCTTGTTGCGCGGAGGAGTGCAACCTGGGAGAAGGTCCACGGCGCAATTAAAGGGCCGGTGAGGAGGCAGGCCCTCAGCACGGCGTTTGCTAAAGACATCCAGCAGGTCGTCATACTCGGCGGAGATGTGGACGTCGATAGCTGAGTCTGGGCTCTCTACCTTGGTGGTCCGGACGGGACAAGACTTGACATTGGCATTGTGAGAAGCAGAATGAGGACCATTTGGAAATGTCGCCCTCCCTCCAGGAGATCACAGGGTCATGGGTTTGGAGCCAGTCCGTGCCGAGGATGATGGGGTGCTTTGGAGATTCGATGACCAGGAGCGAGATCTCCTCTTCATAAAGGAGACGGGACGGTCTGGTAGGTAACCTTGCCGTCTCCAGTGAGGCCGCCGTCCACCGTTCGGATCTGGAAAGAGGTGCTCGTCTTTAGAACTGGGATCCCTTGGGTTTTGACAGTGGCACGGTCGATGAGTGCTGGAAAACATGCTACATTTTGGCAGAGGATCTGTACACTCAATGATCAAAGACCTGCTTGAATAGTAATCTTGGATACGAACGGGAGCAATGTGACAGTCATGTTGAAAAGAATTTAAATAAAACTAATTTCAGGTACCAAGCTGCAGAGTCAGATTTCTGTACAGGCACAGGAACACACATAACGGCTGGAGAGTGAACTCCGACTGTCTCCTTCACTGGGTTATACTTTACTTTTATATTTTAAACTTGACTTCAAACAAAAGGCTCATGCTAATGTGTGTGTGGTGTCCGAACACATTTTGCAGTTATCTGACCAGATAAGGTCAGCCCTAACTTACGAAAAGCATTTAATCTTCTTATGGCCTTTATTTATGGCCTTTAACTCAATCTTATCCAACATGTACAGACAGAGAGGTGCAGACAAAAGAAATCTAGAATGTTTTGCTCTAACAAATGTGTTTACAGAAGATAACCTTGTATAAATAATTATGTATGATTCAAATACAGAGAATTAGTGTTGATCTGATTAATTTCTCTCACATTTCCCTCTTTTATCCTTAAACAGAATAAAAACCTAGACAAAGAAATTAGACTACACAACAACATTGGTGATAAGAATTTAAAAGATTTAACTTAACATATCATTAATGTGTATATTACTTACACTTATCCTAAGGCTGTTTTCATGTCTTCTGTATTGATGTCACTAAGGGGTCACATGCTTCATCAGGACTCTAAGACCAGTTCAGCAAGTCCTCTGGGTCTATTTTCTCTTGATCATAACTCTCCTGGGGTGATGTTTGGCCTTTTCTTGATGTTTGTTGGTGCTTAGAGTGTGGGCATGCCCAATCAGCACTCTTCCCACCTCACTGAGGCCTTACTCCACCCTAGGACTAACCCGTTGCTTTTAATTATCTTCTGGGTACTGAATGTCCTTCTTCTCTAACTCTTCATTTGGTTCTGGAACTTTCCTAGTAGTGGCTACCATGTAGAATTTCATACAGACTCAGTCCATGCTTATGTCTGATTTGCATTCTCATTTGTGTGAGTACTTTGTGGAGGAACTTTGTCCATCCTAGCCCCGTTTCTACACAAGCTTTAAGTAGTTTGTTTTTCAGGGGTCGATTTTCTCTCTCTACTGCTCCCGCACTGGCAGGCTCAATGTTGGGCACAGTGTTGCTTCAGGTTTATGCCTAGAAATGTTCCTATTTTCTTTAATGCTACACTAACAAAAGGTGTTCTATTGTCACTTGAGATCATACTAGGTATACCCCATCTAGGGATTATGTCTTTCAAGAGTGCTTTGTTAGATGTTAATTTAATAAAATCAATTTGGAGGTGGTCAAATGGTTTGTCTGGTGTTGGGTGTGCTACTTGGGTTAGTTTGATCCCTTTGCCTGCATTGTGTTGTGCACATATCAAACACAAAAATGTATGGCATAATATGAGAATCCATTGAGAATCCCCTTTTTATTGTTTCTTTTATTCTTTTTTTATTTCGTTCATATCTGGGCAGGCCTTGGGGCAAACCCAAATAGCATCCTTAAGTATACAGTGAGCACATTTCCAGACCAAAGGTAGGTGTAATTTCTAGAGCCCTTGAGAGACGGCCTATGAATAAGTTCTTATTGAGCTCTCTAAGATAAAACAAGGTCAGTCTAAGTAATTTGGGATGAGTGCTCTACAATAAAAACACATAACTTAAAACACAAAGACATAATTGAATTAAAATTGTCAAAAATAACACAGTCAAATTTCAAATACTCATTCCCATTGTTAAAACTTTGTTGTGGCAATTTTTTTTTGAGCTGCAACATAGTCAAACAGTTGTCTTTAAATAGAAAACAGGTTTATTAAAGAAAGAATACCTGAGAAAGTACAGCACGCAACAAGACGGCTGGAGAGTGCACTCTAATTTCACTGATTAACAGAATATGTTTTATAGCTCCCTTCAAACAAAAGGTTCGTGCCAATGTATGTGTGGTGTCCAAACACATTCTACCGTCATCTGACCAGATACCCTCCAAGGTTGGACCCAACTAATGAAAACATCTAATCTTGCTAGCTGAGGACCTTCACTCAATCTTATCCACATGTAAAGACGGAGAAGTGCAGAATATCCTGTTCTAACTAATGTTAAGACAGAGAAGATGACCTAATATCTCTACATATATATAATTCAAATACAGAAAGCACAGAGAAAAAACATTACTATTACAATATAAGTATTGACCTAATTAATTTCTCTCACAACTTTTATTACACTGAATGATTTTAGCCGCACCTTTAAAATGTTCAGTTGCCTCGGATAATTGAGCTGTAACCCTCACATCTTTTAGCAGTTAGTGAGGAGGCAATACCGCAAGATTTAATTTGTAAAGACAGAGGTTCATCACATTTTTAGCCTAGATAAAAATATGAAAAATATATTTTTTAAAAATAACATTGAATAATAAAACGAAATGGTATTACACAGGTAAAAGTGAATATTATATTTATTCATTTTTATAGTTGGCACACCTATATATAGGTTAATCAGTTGCTGCTGTAGGATGTTGCCACTGTCGGGTACTTCAGTGTATTGCACATTATCTTTCTCTGGACAAATCGCTTTAACAAAATAAAATAAAATTTTAATAAATAAATTAATTAATGTATAAAAATCAGCTCCCTCCTTAGGTCTTCCGCTTCCTTTTTTTTTTTTTTTTTTGGCGCAGGGAGAAAGGTAATTGAGCGAGGTGTTCGGAGAGGGTATGGGGGGCCTCAAATGAAAATCTGCTTAGGGCCCCATAAAGGCTTGGGCCGGCCCTGATGACACAGTACATAGTCCATACAGTACAATTATAATTGTTTGATTATAAAAAAAATATAGATTTTACTTCTCTTGACCTTAGATAAAGACAGCACAGACAGTGTTGGTGAAGATATTGGAGAGCAAAGGGATGCTAGGCAGATAAGAGGATAATGAAGATACTATTACAGCACAGTAATTAAATTTCCTAATAATGTAATGTTACATTTCAATAAATCAAGTTGTAGTGGCACCCCGTGTCATGCACGCCCCTGTGTCATGCGTCTCATGCCCCTTCCCTTCAAAAAGTCTGAGTCCACCACTGTTAACAAATAAAAATAATATAAGTTCGATTTTTTTCTCTCAGGCGCCCCTATGGATGGATGGCGCCCCTAGCATTTGTCTGTCTAATAACATTAACATTAAACAACCAGCTAATCATGGTAACTAGGCAGTCGCACAAATCCAGTGGTGGACAGTAACAAAGTAAATGTAATTCATTACTGTACTTAAGTAGTTTTTTTGTGTATCTGTACTTTACTG
>JAOVVF010032397.1:0-10478 GCA_028565595.1 Duopalatinus emarginatus | reverse complement strand
GTACTGCCTAGTATGTGAGCGAATAAACTCCCTTACCATTTTCTCTTGTCCCAGCAGTTTTTAACAAGTACTTTTAGTATAACATTTTAATTGTAACAATTCACTTTAAAGCCGTATTCATTTACATACATTAAAAAAATGCAATTAATCGCGATTAACTATATGAGATTTAATCATTTGACAGCCCTAATATATATATATATATATACATATATATAATTTGCAAAAATTTTCCATGTGCCAATTAAGAGCAAGCTTCAACCAAGCTTCAGTGCTTCAATGAGTAAACTTTCAAAAAACATAGTCTAGCATCTGTTTGCTTGAATTCCTGTCATGTCTTCAGTCATGATGTCTGGAGGTCTCCATTTAAATTAAAAGTTGGCACAGTGGCAAAACCTAGCATATGCTTGCACCACAGGAAGTGAACAAGCATAACGGAATGCTTCAGTGGTGCAGTAATAATTGTAGAGGTTGTATTAGCTCAGTACTTTATAGTTTGAACACAAAATACATTGGTCTAGAAAACAGTAAGGCTCTGTTTTTTTTTCTTTTTTCATTTCATGAACTGAAGTGAAATGTACAGGTTTTGACATTTTCCAAGTACAGGACGCAGTAGACAGTAACGGTTCAGTGATTAAGACCTAAGGGCTACTGATCAGAACTGATGAGTTCAGATCCCAACACTGACAAACTACTCGGGTCCTTCAACAAGACCCTTAACTCCTCGACTGCTAGGTTGTTGAACTGAACGTCACTTTGAATAAAAAGCATCAATTAAATGAAAAATATGGAAATGGAAAATGAAAATCTATGCTAATTGTGATGCTGGTGTCTTTGATACTTACATAAAGGCATCAAAGGTACCAGTAGCACATCATACAACAGACAAGCTCATTAAGATATCAATCAGGCAGGATCGATCTACATAATATTTCCAAGTATGCACAATCAGCCTAGTAAAATGATACAAAATGCCTGGCTATCAGTACCAGTATGCATTCAGTACAATAATCCACTCTATAAACTTAAACAACAAAACAGGAAAATAGAAACACAATATAAAGGTTATGTGCCTCATCGACTGAATCGGATGGGGCTGGTTTTCCTGGACTTCAGGGCCGAGTGCTAATAAACACCATGCACAAGGTTTCAAAAAGCCATTCAACTTGTTCGACTTATAGTATTTTCTATGTGGACTGTCACCATTAATAAAAGGAAAAGATTAATAACAAGAGCCTACTAAATTATACTGTGGCTTTCCTGAAACTGTATAACAATAAGGTAAATATTGAACAACATGAAGACATTAGCATTGAAAAGACATTTGACAGATTGATTTGAGTGGAGCTGGTTTTGGTAGACTTCAGGAAAACAAAGTGCCAATAAATAGATAAAACAATCCTTGTCTATTCGACTGACAGTGCCATCTGTCACGAATACTGCCACTGTTAAAACAGAAGAGGATTAACAATAAGAGGCTAATAGATTGCTCCAGGTAGTGTGTGTATAGAACTCCAGAGTTCTGGGGTTATGGGTCTGAATCTCGCTCTGGTCTTTGACTTTGCGGAGTTTGGTGAGTTTTCCCGATCTCCGTGTGGGTTTTCGCTGGGGGCTCCGGTTTCCTCACACCTCCTGAAAAATACACACGGTAGGTAAATTGAATGTGCCAAACTGCCCCTAGGTGTGAGTGAATGGATGTGTGCATGTGGTACCCTGTGATGGATTAGTGCACTGTCCTGGGGTTGGTCCTGCCTTGCACCAGCGATTCCATGTGGGCTTTTTTAAAAATATGCAGAACTACTGATTTATAATGAAACTTATTTGCATTTAGACACTGAATACATGTTTTGTTCTTTATATTAATTTGCCAATTAATGCAATGTCATTTAACAGACCCAAAGTTAAAAAAGGGGATCGGGGGAGTTTTTTATCCCAACAGTAGGAGGCGCACATGCACCTGTGCTCCTTGTAAAAATTCAACAAATTTAAGTTATAAGGGAATGGACAGGTTCGTTCACTAGGTGAATCTGCTGCCATGGAAATCTGTCAACTGAGCTCTTCGTTTTCTTCTCTGGCAAGCAGCGCTTTTATTTTTCTCTTGACAAACAGCCAGCCTGAGAGATACACGGACATATCCTACAGCTATGTGATTGGGACCAAAATCTGCCATTAGCCAGTGCATGAAGGAGCTGGTCTCTTAAGCATGCTTTCTTGACTAAAAATTGTACAGTGCTTGGAGATTATTGCATAGGCTATGTGGTGATATTTACCACCAAAAATATCTAAACACAGCAGTGGTACCAATACATGCACACTAATACACCCAAATGACAATAATAGGATGGTGACATCAAGTGATGAGTTACTGAAACCTGCTCCAAAGCATTACAGTCTTTGCCTCATGTGTCCACCCATGGAGTGATGTGAACCAAATGCATTACCACATCAAATTAATTGCCAATCCAGACCATTCCTTAATAAATAGTCATGAAAAGAGCTCAGGCGCTGTTGGGTTCAGGAAGTTCTTCTCATCAATGAGGGCATGTACCCAGCACTGATTATAATTATGGTCCTTTCACTTTTTTCTCAGATTAGTAATGGAGTACTTTAGAATGACTTTAGGAATGTACAACCAAGTGAAAAAAAGACAAAACATGTTACAGGTACAATGCTGCTGTTGACATAAGTTCATGGCACTGGAAAAGGCACTGGAAGTGTGTGGCCAGGTTCTTCAGGATGACTTGACTTCTGGACCACCTCTACAGCGTGAGTCTTACACTGATCCCACTCATTGTGTCTTTCCTACAGCCCAGTAATAATGGTTTTCACCTGCAGAAAAGGAGAATACTATGTTGCCAAAATCCTGCTTTAGAAAAGGGTGACAATGGGGCAGTACTGTTGCAAGAACATGCCCTTGGGGCACTGATAATTCTTGGCAATGCTCCTCATCTGGCTTTTGTCTCCAAATCTCCAAATCACAGCTGATTAGCTTCCACTAGGCTGACCTTGCTTCGCAAAATTGACAAATGGGTCCATAGGAGGCAATTTCTCTCTGGCCTTTAAATTCCCTTTTTAAGTAGATACACATCTGCTGCCATGACAGGGTGCTTAACCTGCAGCTCCACTTGTGATATAGGGATTTCACCTACTCCGGCTAGGATCTCACCCTGCTGCATGTTTAAATCAGCTTTGTCTACAGCTATCATATGACAGAACTGTCAGTCCTTCTCAGTGATATAGAGAGCAAGAATTCCTGTCTAGTCATGTGTATCCCATTATTTGCTCTCAGTGATGAGCAGGCCATGGTATGCTTCTACATTGGTGTGGATGTCATCTCACCAAGTCCTCAATATGTCTTCTGTATGAGACATCTAACTCTGAAATGATTGTCTGCATGTGGACTGACCCCCAAGGATATGCTTGGTAACTAGGTCCATTTTTTTATCCTGTATTACTAGGACACAGAAGGGGAGAGGGAGATACATAAAGCACAACTTTATCCCTTCCTCTGGCAGTTTGGTCTGCACAGTACCAGTGTGACATAGTATAAGCCCAAGGGTATAATGTGAAAACAAAACACATTGACCATAATGGACAGCTGAACCCTGTGGGGGTTTCCATTACTTATTGCAAGAGAAATGAAAAGGGTAGGAAGTGTGTGTGGATTTGTTGGTAAGCAGTGATGCTGTGAAGTTGCCAGTATTCTTACCAGTGGCATCTCTAGCACAGAAAGCCTGGTGGGGCAAAACAAACTACAACAAACCGTACCTACTTGCTCAGTGAACCAATACACAAACACAACTCATCTATAAAGTCACAAATGCAGATAGAAAACAAGAGTCTATGGATAAAAAATGGATACATCAACATGTCTGGTGGTCTGCAAATGTAATAACACATCTGAAGCAACATTTCAGAATACAACATATACAAAATATTTTGCAAGACTTACAGACAAAACACAACCTACACACAGACTACAGCCGTGGCCTAGTGGTTAGGGACCCGGTCTCGTGACCAGGTTCGATCCCCACACAGGCACGACTGAGGTGCCCTTGAGCAAGGCACGTAAAGCTCTGTGGTTTGGGGCAAGTGTGTTCACTGCCCCCTAGTGTTCACTGGTGTGTGTGTGAGTTTCACTGCACGGATGGGTTAAATGTGGAGGTCGCATTCCTCTGTCTGCAAGTGCAGTAGGCAAAATAGTTTACTTTCACAAAACAGACTCACCGGTGATGTTTACTGCTTCAAAAGTAAAGATGCATGACGCTTTTAAGTGGCCAATTTTTTGTCTATTATTCATGAATTTAATGAATAAATGAATTTTCTATTAATAGAAAATTCTAGAAAATTTGATTTTCTATTATTACTTATATTACCTTAACAAGACTGTGATGACAAAATTGATACACAATGTTTACAAAATATCTTGACACGGGCGAATGTAAATCTCTCGTTTTTTTATTGCCTGATCTCAGTACGGGGCCAACGCGATTGTGCCCCATGGATGACTGTTGAAAACATGTTGCATACACACAGCTGTTTTGAACTGGTCACTTGTTTAGACGAACACTGAATGCGGGCCACCTGCTCACCAAACATAGACTGCTAGAGGAAGTACTGACCTTTACATAACAGGTACAGGAAGATGTTTGAAATGTATTGGACAGTGATACCATTTTCATATGTAATGAATATATTTCTTGTTACAATGAATTATTAAACATGCCATGCACTGCCCAACAGCGACCTGGTGGAACACCTCATGCTTACTATGCTTGTGTGTTTAGTTGTGTTTAACCATGATTAAGTAGACTGAGATTCAGAATCAATCTGGAGTGGACAGGGAATGTAAAATAGCATATTTGGTTATTGGAGCTCTTCTCTGACATCTCCTCATGGGAACAGGCTTTATGTCTCGTCCCTGGTGAGCTTCCAACCAGGAAGTCTTGATGCTCTCATTGGCCTTCACCAATGTGTGACTGGGACGGATGTAACCCTGAAAACACAGGCACTTATCATTATCTTGATGGCTTCAGTGGTGGTGTGATACATTTATGCTGCCACAGCCAATTTTACACTAATGGCCAGACATATAATGCATCCTTTGGGAAATGTATTGTAATAAGAAGTCATAGTCATAGTCTCATGACTGCATATATATATATATATATATATATATATATATATATATAGTCATTTCTGAGAGTAAATGTTATGAAACCTTATGATAAAAGGTACCTTTTTAGCATACATTCATTAATTAGGTAGCTTTTCAGTTACAAATCTCATTTTCTGCTCTGACCATACCAAGAAGACTACTTCACTGAGCTATTCTGGCTTGTTTGTTTGTCACATGACCACAAAATCTACACGTCCACCTGTGGTCTCATTTCTCCAGAGATGTGTATAGGTCACCAGAGATCTCACAAGAGCCAGAGCAATACTGCTCAACAGTAATTGGATTCCAAGCAATGCTCAACGTTGTTTCGATTAAATATTGAGAGGGAGGGAGAGAAAAAAGAGAGGTAGAGAGAGGAAACACTAGTTACTTTGGAATGTGAAGATTGTATAGAGGAATCTCATGAGAACTCATTTTCTGATTCAAAGCTTGTGGAAGAGTTGAATACTAAAAAGAGAAAGGATGTTGGAAACCTCACGATAGTTGGTAAATAGAAACATTATGCTACATTTATCTTCAGCACAAAGCAGCACTGTAGCCCTGTCCTTCTTTGGATTATTTTGCTAGGAACTATCCACTGAACACTAGGAACACCCCACAAAGACCTTTTGAAGATGTACTGACCCAGACGTCTAGCCATCACAATTTGCTCAAAGTCACTCAGGTCATTAAAATTTTTCCCGCTTCCAACACACCAATTTCAGGAACAGACTGTTCAATTGCTTGCCAGGTGCCACAGTAATGACTTAATCAATGTTATTCACTTCACCTGTCGGTGATGGCATCCCTTCCCTGAACTCCAAACAACCTCAATTCTTCATCCCATATGAATCCCACAAGATGTTGGAAACATTCCTTTGTGATTCTGTTGACATGATTGCATCACCCAATTCCTGCAGATTTTTCAGTTGCACTTTCATGCTGTGAATCTCTTATTGAACAGCATCCCAAAGGTGTTCTTTTGGATTCAGACTGGGTGACTGGAAAAGGAAAATCCCAGGAGATCAGCAACTCACATCAGCCCGTCTGCCGTAGTCAAAATAACTACTATCACACTGTTTCCTCATGCCACTGGTTGACTATTCCTAACCAGATGCTGCTGGTCTTTAGCTGCATAATTTTATGCATTGCACTGCTACCACATGTTCGGCAGATTAGGTAATTGAATAAATAGTTAGGCATACAGGTGTTCCTTATAAAGTGCCCCTCTTCTTGTATTGCTCTTAGTGAAAATCAATCATTGAAATGTATTGCTTCTTAGTTGATACACACTAATCTTACCCTCTGCACTGCAGTAACAGTAAGGCCTAATAAGCACCAAGCTGGGGTACACTTTGCTCCCCAAGCACCTCACTGACCCATGTGAGCCCATAACCCTGGTGCTGGTTCACTAATTGTCCTTCCTTGGACCACTTTTAGTACATACTATCTACTGTCTATGAGGAACTCCCCACAGAACCTGCAGTTTTGGAGATGCTCTGACCCACTCATCTAGTCATCACAAGTTGGTCCTTCTCAAAGCCACTTAGGTCTTTACACTTGCTCATTTTCTCTGCTTCCACAAGATTGCTAGGTCAGATGATTGCATAAATGGTATACAGGCGTTCCTTATTAAGTGCTCTGTGAGTGCAATATATACATTAAACACCATGTTTTGCTTTTAGTATAAAAAAAAATCTTTTAAATCATTTGCTTGTCACCGCATCGCAGGAACGGAAAGGCCAATCTAATCTTCACTGAGCCAGTAAACGTATGTTTCATCATGAATCCTTCAGTGAGAAAACCTACGTGAATCATGACTCAAGGTTTAATACTTTTGGCATGTTTGACTCTGAGTGTGCCGGAAGATTTATATACTCTTAATAAATTAAGCAGATTACGCATTAATCATCAGGCTTCAAAGAGAGGATAACTTGTAATATTTTAGCCTGTGTAATAATAACTTTCTCATAGATTTGCCTCCACTGCCTGTTGGATTGATCTGCAGAAAACACATGGCACTCTGCTTAAAGCGGAATCAGAGAATTTGGCAAATTTATAATTCCTTCACTGAAGAATAAGCCAAGACATTAAGGTTGCTTTCTATGATCATTTCTCAAATAAAACTCCAACAAATCTGATTCTTCTTTATTAGAAATATAGTAATTTTGCTTTGTCCATTATAACCAATTTTATATCATGACTCAGCTTATGCTGAGCTGTACATCAGAACTGTGCTTCCTAACCCAAACATTTTATAGAAGTCATATCAGTCAGTAAATCCTCTTTTTAATCATTCTTTCTTGTATAAAAAATGCTTGCAGTATTTTTCTTTATGAAACAGCTATACTGCTACCCCACGAGGTCACACATCTGCCTGAGGTTTTAATTATGCACTGCGATAATAAAGTCCCTAAATCTCAGAACCTGAAATTAAGAAGAAATGAAGAAAGTTGGCATCAGTTTGTTCTACTTTCTGAAACATCTATAAAAATCACTGTACTATGGTGGTAAAACTTAAAAGAAATGGCAAGGAGTCAAACAGTGTAAGGCAAACAAAGTCAGAATGAGGGGCATAATGTTAAATATAAGAAGAAGAAAAAGGAAAACTTACTAGAACAGGAAAAAATGGCAAAAAAAAATGAACTGGTATAAATACACTGAAGTAAATGAGGATTAACAGGAAACAGGTGAGTTTAACAGGCATGTGAGAGAGTGAGGGAGAGAGAGAGAGAGATACATCATATATTGTAATCCTTTGTTCTGCTTGTATAAGCTGGTAGACAGCTTTGGTGCAAGACACAAAAAACAAAAGAGAGTCCCGTGTCATTTAAAATCATCAACCTCACCTGTTAAAACAGCCACCAAAACATCTGTGACCTGTTAAATAGTGGACTTCATGAAGGTGTTCTGTGGTGTCCTTTTGTAGATATTCCATAGAGGGCTACCCTTCACCCTCCGTGCACCTCAGTGTTGTTGATTGACCGGTTGGTTAGCACAAGACCTGCTTTTTAGAGATGCTCTGACTCAGTCGTCTCGCTATCATAATTTGGCCTGACACTTGCTCGTGTTTTCTTCTTCCAACATATCAACTTTGATAACTGTTCAGATGCTGCTAAATATGTGCAACCCCTTGATATGTGCCTTCTGATCTAAGAGACTTTGACAAGGACCAATTCGTAATGTATAGACTACTGAGCTGTAACATCTCCGGAGCAAGGCTTGTGGGGTGTTCCTGGTGTATAGTGGTAGGAACCTACCAAAAGTGGTCAAAAGAAGGCCAACAGGTAAACCGGCAACAGGGTGATGAGTGTTTATGTGTATATAATCATGTCATATTGTGTTTTTACTATTTGTATTTTATTTTTAGTGTAATATATGATTTGATGTGTTCTAAGTTCCTAATCCTGTAACCTTACAATGTCCCTCAGGATTTATAGTAATTAATAATAAAGTTCTATCTATCTATCTATCTATCTATCTATCTATCTATCTATCTATCTATCTATCTATCTATCTATCTATCAAATCCACCAATACATAAAAAAAGTGTACACCAACTCTTTATATTTTTATTTGTTGACTGTTTAATGGTTCTTCCATTGTTGTTGATGATGATAAGTATTTTATGGCAATGTTTTCAGAACAAAATATGAAGAGTTGTTGCAAGTTAATTGTTGAAGGCTGTTGAACAGTTTCTTGTTCCAATTTCATGACAGCTCATTCATTACATGACTTTTGTAAATGAGAATAAAACACTTTGGGATTACGTCTGAAACCTTGTCTCATTTGTCTGGAAGAAATGTGGGACTGGTTTCAGCATGGTGGCAGCAAAGATTTTTCTTTTTTTTCAGATTATTGAATATTTTGGCCATACAATTAAACAAATTAAAGTAGTTGCACATATAAAATAGGACTGTGGAAAGTATAAAATGTAATTTTCAAATAGAAAAATGAAAAAATATAAAAAATACATACTGTAATAGCTAAATATTAAAGCAAAATATTATTCAAACACGGGAACAGGAAGAAATATTTATTAATTTAATTTAAATTATATATATATATATATATATATATATATATATTGGATAAAAAAACCCACCTGTTGCAGGATTTAACACAGTTTATAAGCTCATGTCTGAGGATTGCTGTACCTCACTAAAATGCATGGCTTGGATTGCATATAAAATTCACTCCCCGCTAAATCAGTCCTGTTAACAATCGTTGATGTAGGAAGAACATCCACTCAGTGCTGATGCATTCCAACAGCTTGTTATTCATAAATGTTAAACTAGAGAGAAATAAACATTGCATGTGTTGTGGCTTGATTGATTGTTTCATTTCTGGAGGACGCTGTGCACTAGTATGCTGTGGACAATACTAAAAACCCAGACAGAACTTTTAATACTATTTTATTCAGTCAACTACATTAAATGTACATTTTGCACTGATCTGCTGTCTAAAAGTAAATGTTGTATTGTTTGCTGTTTGAAAATAAATGTAAAAATAAATGGGAAAATGCTACTGTTAGAAGCCCGTAAGTAGGGTTTTACAATGAAACTAGGGACTCTAAGAAGTCAAACAAACTCAAAACTCCAGCTTTCACAAAGTCATATGTTCCCCCTAGAGCTAGACTCTCAATTATCAATCTGCTCTGCTGAGAGTAAGTGGAGAAGCATGACATGCACCCATCTAATTAAAAAATCTTAACAATCTATATAATTTGAGCTCCGTAATACTGGTAGCATCAGGGAGATTCATTAGTGCATTAGTAATCAGCTCATTTAGCATCAGCTATGCAATAACAAAATGACTGCTAACAGTTTTCTCCAATCATATATCCTGTGTGTGTTTGGGGTAAGATGTGCCACCAAAGTGAAATTTGATAGGAACACCTTAAAGTTACAGTTACAGCTTATTTAATCATCTAAAACCTAATTATCATTAACTATTAAGCGAGAATAACAAATGTGTGCATAGCGGTATAATACAACTATCTGTATCCGTTATCTGTATATTTATGTTTTTAGTGCTACAGATATCTGTATTTGTATCCTAGTCAATGACAAATAAAGCCAAATGACAAATATATATATATATATATATATATATATATATATATACAGTAAAACGATTAATGTTTTACAATTATGATTAATTTTACATAGATTGTACCACCTGACATGCCAGCCTAACTACTAACAACTAATTTTTATCAATATTTAAGAATGAGCTACAAATCATCAGAAAGGCTGGCTCTGTACTAGGACAAAAGCTGGAATCCCTGGAAACTGTGGTGGAGAGGAGGTCACAGAAG
>JAOVVF010032396.1:0-10478 GCA_028565595.1 Duopalatinus emarginatus | reverse complement strand
AGAGAGAGAGAGA
Source organism: Duopalatinus emarginatus (assembly GCA_028565595.1). NCBI lineage: Eukaryota > Metazoa > Chordata > Actinopteri > Siluriformes > Pimelodidae > Duopalatinus > Duopalatinus emarginatus. The sequence continues at coordinate 10,465 of JAOVVF010032396.1, read as the reverse complement.
GAGAGAGAGAGAGAGAGAGACAGAGAGAGAGAGAGAGACAGAGAGAGAGAGAGAGAGAGAGAGAGAGACAGACAGAGAGAGAGAGAGAGAGAGAGAGATGTGTCATTGGCCTTTCACAGTTGGAAACACTTTTGCAGCTGTGTGTTTCAAAAGCAGCATTGTGTGTGTGTGTGTGTGTGTGTGTGTGTGTGTGTGTGTGTGTGTGTGTATGGATAAACATGCCCTTTCAGTCTCTCCTCCCAGCATCTGATTGCTACACTGTGATTTTTTTGGCTGAAAACCTCCTAAAAGTCTTTTAATGTGATTATAACATTTGTATTCATCTAAAAATGTTTTTGCCTCATTGTCGTCATCACTTGTGGTTTTCTCAGCAGCACAGCCGAGTCTTGTAGGACTTGTAGGAAGATATGTGTTACAATTGTTAAAATGCTCTGTATGATATATGATACGATGTTTTATGAAATAATATGACATGAAATTATGTGATATGATATAATATAATCCATAATACAATATGATATGGTACAATACTATATAATACAATATAATATTATTTGGTATAATATTATAGCAAACACAGTATGATATAAAATGATGTAATATTATATCAGGTGATACAGTAAAATATGAAAAAATATGATATTATCTGATACAATACAATAAGATATAATATTATACGACACGATATAATATGATACGATATGATATGATATAAAATGAAACGATATGATACAATACAGTATGATACAAAATACTACGATATTGATACAATACAATATTACACAATACAATATTATATAAGACTATATAATACAATAGATGTAATTGATATGATATGTGATATAATACGATATGATATGACATGACATGATACGATACATTACAATATGATATGATACGATATTATATGATACAATACAATATCATATAACACGATCTGACATGGTATGATATAACATGAGATGATATGACAAAATATGAAATAATATAAAACAATATTATATGATACAGTAATTTCTATTTTTTTTTTCCAGTGTGGGAATATATTTGCAGCTGTTAAGTAGACCGAGTCTGTTTTAAACCTGGGTTTAATACTTGATCTGTCACTTCCATGAAAAGTGACATGACTAATCTGGTGATCGGTGAGAAATTGAACATTGTTCCTTAATGAATCAGTTCAATAAAAGACTTTTTTTTTTGGCCTATTTGACCTTTAAACCATAAATTCTGTATAGATTCACCACCATCTCCTGATAGCACAGAAGCATAGAGAGCCAGTCAGATCGTAGCTGTGGCCCGATGAAGGTTACTCAGTGGGCGGAGCTTGTAAAGGTACAGATGTAATGAGGCGTCTATAATGTAAAGAGTAACAATATAGTGTAAAGTGTATGATTTGAGACACTCAGTGACCGTGCCTCCATTAAACAGTCTATAAAACACAGAACATTGATTTAGGAAATAAAGAAAAAGGCGAATTGCCAGAATTAAGGTCACATGATGTTCAGTAAAAAGGAACTGTGTAAACAAAAAAATCTCCAAATCAACAAACATACGAGTAATAATTCACCAATAAGTAGTGAAGAATTCACACACACACACACACACACACACACACACACACTCACACACTCACACACACAGAGCTTGTAAACAGTTTCTGTTCTCGGCTGATTTTCAGTCCAGGTACGTTCATGTTTTCTTTTCATTCCATAGGCATTCAAGCTTAAGATTTCTGTACGAGTCTGCATGTGTGTGTGTGTGTGTGTGTGTGTGTGTGTGTGTGTGTGTGTATCTTGGTCTGATAAACTCAAGTCCCTGTTAACACCCAGAGTTTTTCTATAGCAGCTCCTTCGCTGAATAACGTCACACTGTTTCGTTTTTTCTGCATTTAATCTCTCGTGAAACGAGTCCGTTCCTGTTGTCTCTGTTATATCAGATATAAACTGTTGCTCCTTGATTAGTCTCTCTTTGTTCTCAGTTTATGTTACCGAGAATCTGTAAAGAAACTTCTCCATTAATTATACACAGTTAAAATAACTACTGTTCAGAGCTGCTGTTTTCAACATGTGATGATGATTCTGATCAGAACCAGGAATTCAGGAGTACTGGGGCATATTGTGTATTATATCTGCTCTAAACACAGACTGTATGTGTGTGTGTGTGTGTGTGTGTGTGTGTGTGTGTGATGTGTTTCTCCCTTTGTGTCAAACCGAAGCAGAAGTTGCACCATCATGTTGCGTTGTTTCGTTCTCCTGCTACTTTGGGGGGTAAGTAAACACAATGAAGCTGCTGGGTCTAAAGATCGTCCTGAGTGTAAATAAAACATGGACAAGAACTTGATTCTGACGATTCGATTGAAAATTAGCGTGAATATGTAGTATGTTGAAAATATCTGCGATAAGAGCTGAAACTGAAATATCTCAACATTTCACAAATCACACAGTGTCTCAGGTCTATTAACTAACATGATTAGAATGATTTACACACATGAGCCTTATGGTGTCTTGTGTAAGTATTCACCACCGCATACGTTTTTTTCATAATACTGAAGTACTCACAAGTGGTACAAAACACCAGTACAGGGAACGTTGGAACTATGATGGAGCATTTACTCCACAAGCCTGCGGAAATATTCAGTAGGCATTGAACACCACACTTCCTGCAGAACGCTCCACAATTCTGAGATTTGGTGACTCAGGTGTGAACGGCAAAAGCCCAAACTCAGATGAGTGTCCCTCTGACTATAATTTGGTGTCTCAAGACATGTATGATAGAGCACTGTCCTGTTTGAAGAGACCAAACCCATGAGGATGAACGCAGGACATGGACAGATGTACCTGATCAAACACATCGTGTTCACTTGTTGGAGATGTTTGTAAATTTCCCAGAAGTCCCATGGAATGGGAGCTAAACAAAGCCCAGCATTATGAAAATTTTAAAATGTCTGTCACTTCATATACACACTGGTCTAGCACTGGTCCAGTTTTTCTGTGTACATAGAATGAAAGCTTTTTATCCATGCCTGTGTTCATGGATTGTGACATTACTGTATGTAGATATTTATTTATTTACCTGAAAACCTGAGATGTACATTACGGGAAGCGTGTTACGGAAACCGTGTAATAAAAAATCTTCTTCAGCATGTCGTTATTACGAGATCTTATGCCGTAATTACGAAATAAACATCTCGTTATTATGAGAAAGTATCTCGTTATTATGAGACATTAAAAAAGTTAAAACGACATATTATGTTGTAATTACGACATACAGCATCTCATTATTATGAGATATTATGTCATTAAAACTACATATTATGTCGTAATTACATATTAACATCTCGTTATTATTAATTGTGTTAGTGTCATAACTGTGGGCTACCAAACACCTAGAGCGACTTTCTGACTCAACTCAGTGTCGCAGTTGACTGAATTAATCAAATTTTACTTTAAGCTTGGCTTAAATCACAATGAAATCTTAGTATCACTGAACAGCAGAGACGGCATTACCATAAGTATTCAAACACTGCGAAGAATTCTGAAATCTCAGCGTTTATACAGACATAAAAATCACTTAGACACTGCTTTATTCCTAACCAAGCGACTAGAACGGCACGGACAGCTTCATGGGTACAAACTACAACATGTCTCAAATGTCTACAAGCTGAGTATGTTTCAACGCAAGACACCATAGTGCACAGTTACATAACTAACACAGTTAATAATAACGAGATGTTGTATGTCGTAATTACGACATAGTATCTCATAAAAACGAGATGTTGTATGTCGTAATTACGGCATAATATGTTGTTTTAACAACATAATATCTCAAAATAATGAGATACTTTCTCATAATTTATTCCGTAATTACGACATTAGATCTCATAATAACGACATGCTAAAGTAGATTTTTTTAGCAGTAATACGCTTCCGTAGTACATTATGTCAAATCTGTAGTCTAGAAAAGTCTAATATATTGATTATCAGTTATCTATAATATTAATGATCTATTACATTGATTATCAGTTCAGAGATGTCATTTCCTTGTCATAAAACCCGAGCGCTTGATTATATCAGACTAGACAGATGTCTGTTGCCTTTTATACAGGTACACTATCACGGACACAACCAGTGACGTGCATAGGTGGTGCTGCTATGGACCTGTTTTTCAGGTGCTGCTATGGACCTGTTTTTCAGGTGCTGCTGTGTAGTATGAGGAATCTAAATAGCTTGTAAAATTATTAATCATTAAAGTTGTGAATGAAATGTGTAAGTATTCACTCACTAGATTAGCTGGTTTGGTCACGTGTGTGTCACATCATGTGCATCATGTGTACCTAAAAGGAAATAACTGTGCCTGGAGGAGTCAGTCCACGAAGTCCACAAAAAGAGAAATGATCAAATCAGTGCTACCACCACCACTCTTCATTACTATACAATTTACAAAAGCTGTAATGTAGGGACTAAGTACTTATGCAACACAATGTAGATTGAGATTCATCATGCTCTGCATGACCATAGATAACGTGAGATGTAAATCATATTACTAGAACCCATGGTGGTCATATACACTGAAGTGGCAGTAAATCAGGTACAGACGAGTCTGTGCAAAACATATTGGCTGGTGGTGGCCCCATAATGGTATTGGGTTGCACAGTGGAACACAGAAATCCTTCACCTCGGAATTACAACAGAATTGTGGACCGTTCTGCAGGATGTATGATGTTTATTGGTTGGAGAATATTTCTGCAAGCTCATGGAGTCCAATGTCTTGTGTGGGACCTGCTAAATATTTTTTCTAGCACTTCTGTGTACATATAATGAAAGCTTTTTATCCATACCTGTGTTCATGGATTGTGATATTATTATCTATAATTAAGTAGATATTTATTTATTTACCTGAAAACCTGAGACGTACATTATTTATTATTTCTGATTTAATTTTCTTTTTATAAAATCTCAAAAATATCTGGAACAAACCTGAGAGCAAAGTAAATGTCATTTCTACACATTCTGAATTTTAATGTCAACATCATCAGGTGTAATCATCAGATTTAAATTCTATCCAATTTATTAAACTTGAGCTCTTGCTTATATCAGATCTGAGGTCTAGATGACATGAAACATGATCTGAAGCTGATCCCACTGTTCCAGTTGTAATCCAGAGTCTCCTGCTTTACAGTTTTCCTCCTCTTCACCTACCATAACACTTCTGGCAGGCTCAACCTTCACGTTGAAATGCGGCCCTGAAACTGACCTGATGTTTCTGGAATATTCCTGGAGCTTCTTACCTGAGTGGACAGGACAGTGGGGTGGGAATGTTAATTTTTCCCCACTGAATCACACCAGCGAAGAGCTGAGCCTGAACCCGGTGAAGCGGCATCATGCGGGAACGTATATATGCGTGATTAGGGCCGATACAGAAAACGGACCCATGAAGGAGAGGAGGAAGTTCACAATCTCTGTGTTTGGTAAGACAGCAAGGGGGAAATAATGTCTCTGTGTCTTCTTTGATCTCTGATCTTCTGTGATCTGAGCTAACTTCATTACTAATGAATTCATGACGTGTCATTGTGCCTGAATCCAAGACTCATAAGGCTGCATGAAGTGAACGGTGGTGTCCTCTAGTCTATCCACAAACACACCGACAGTCTTTACAGAGGTTTACAGAGTCACTGTTTAATCGTGACGTTGATTATTTTCCTATAACAACATGACCCAAAGTGTTTTATTCCTCTTATATTACAGACGTTTACCTACAAATACAAGCTAGTAAATAACACATCATACTTTTTTATCCGTTTATACACTGATCAGCAATAACATCAAAACCGCCTGCCTGAATAGCTGCCAAAGCAACTCTTACCAGTTTGACCAATTCAATTTCAATTCAATTTAATTTTATTTATATAGCACTTTAAGAATGGACATTATCCCAAAGCAGCTTTACAGAAATAATGAAAAGGGTCAAATATACATTTATAGAATTTTTAGAAATTTTATCCCTAATGAGCAAGCCAGTGGCGACAGTGGCAAGGAAAAACTCCCTGAGATGACAAACAGAAGAAACCTTGAGAGGAACCAGACTCATAAGGGGACCAGACATGGGCTGCGTCTGAAATCATGTACTTCCATACTGAACAGTACGCGAAAGCAGTATGCGAGTGTGACTAGTTTTACTGAATGTGCAGTATGCATCAAGCAGTAAGCGAACAGTTCCCGGATGGCGCACTGCATCGGGAGACATTTTGCAGTAGATGAACTGAGCACACTGTTCTGTCCCATAATGCATTTCGAGCAGCACAGATGTTTGGAACTGAAGAGGAGCAACATAAAAGTATTTTTTACGCAGCCATGGACTCCACTAGAAGGTCTTTTGTGGTATCTATAGTACCAAGACCTAAGCAGCAGATCTGTCTGTGGATCTTTTGTGGGATTAGACCAGATCAGCTAGCCATTGCCCACCAGGCACATCAGTGAGCCTTGGGCCTTGTCTCTGGTTCACTGGTTGTCCTTCCTTGGACCCCATTTGGTAGGTACTAACCATTGTATACTGGGACACACCCTATAAGACCGTGCTGTTTTGGACATGCTTTAATCCACTTATCTAGACATCAACATTTTGGCCCTTGTCAAAGTCACTCAGAAACATATGCTTGCCCATTTTTCCCACTTCCAACACATCAACTTCGGGAAGTGACTGTTCACCTACTGCCTCTGAATTAGCTGACACTATAAAAAAGATAATCAATATTATTCACTTCACATGGCAGTGGTTTTAATGTTATGGTTGATTGATGTTACATTTAACTGAATGTGTGTGTTAGTCCCTGTTTTCACTTACATCAGATCAGCTGTGAATCTCTCCTGTCTCTATTTTTTATCGTTTATAGTTTATAGTTTGTCACGTTACTGAGTAAAGAACTGTCCTGAACTCCTCTGTCCTGAAGATATTACTTAACGTTAGAGTTTTACCTCTGACTGTTAGGAAGCACTGACACTGGAGACTCCTTAATTAAATTCAAATAAATGTCTCCTTACTTTACAAACATTTTTATCACATTAGCTGTTTTGTAATAAGGCATTCCTGCAACCAATAAGACTTGACTGAAGTGCCCTTGAGCAAGGCACCTAACCCCCAACTGCTCCCTGGGCGCTGTGGATAGGGGCTGCCCACCACTCTGGGCATGTATTCTCACTGCCACCTAGTGTGTATGTGCATGTTTCACTGCATGAATGGGTCGAATGCTAAGTTTACTTCCACTACATAGTGGTTAAAAGAGTAGTTCACTAGTTCACTCACTGTAGAAATGAGAGCATATTAGAACAAGTGCATTAATAAAAACCTGCACTACTGTCACAGCTGCTGTTGTAGAAAATTAATCAACACCTGGCGACTAATCCCAATCCAGAATTCAACAATACTGTGATATAGTGTCAGAAAGTATAACAAGTTAGCACAAAAAGTAAGGACATTTCTGTTTGGTATATTATTTCTTTGTTCTAATGATGCTTCTTGGCAATAAATCTTTGGAAATCCTGTTAATTTCCCTTTTAAATGGTGCCACATTTGTAAGAAACATACATTTGTGGGATGAGCAGCAGTGGGCAGTATGTGGGTTGCGCCCATAATAAAAATTTGCCAAATCTTTCCTGCCAAACAGTTTATTCTGCCATTGACTCGTTTGGTGTTTGGTGGACTGGATGATTGAAGTTTGAATAAAAAAGACATATTGGCAATTTATTCATTTAGCAAACAGGAGCCTCAGTAGTGTGGAAGAACCACAGCAACAGACACAGCCACAACAGCCTGGCACCTCCTCCTCATGCTGGTTACCAGCCTGGTCACGAACTGCTGGCAACCCCATTCTTCAACCAGCATTTGTCACATGTCAGCCAAAGTGGTTGTGTTGGTCACTCTGGCATGAACAGCACACCCAAGCTGATCCCACATGTGTTCAGTAGGGTTGATAGGTTTTGAAAACAATCTTCTTGACTTGTTGTCTTCTTGGGGTGCCCACTTCACGGCCAGTCTCCGCCATCCCCTATTATATGGAACTTGGCCTTCAATTGGAGATGGTACTAGGGCTCACTACAAATAATGCCGCAAATTGGTTTTGCGGAGGACTAACATCTCTGACAGGTGAACACTATGTGTGCCTCCTTTCTGATGAGTTACACCAGTTCATGTCCTGCATTCAATCTTATGGGTTTGGCCTTTTCTAACAGTACAATGTACCACCACACACACCTAGAGACGCCAAATTATGGATAAAGGGAACCCTCATGGAAACCCTCATTTTAGTTTAAGGTTTTACTGTTCCCACCTAAGTCACATGTGGGATGCCATTGTGGACCATTTTACAGGAAGTATAGTATTCATTCCATAATGAATATTTTTATTATACTTGTGGCGGACCCACCAAGTATTAAACTGGTGTACCACCAGAGTTGCATGGCGTCCCAGATGTGTTCAATAATCAGGTGATTTAGGTTTGAATGACAAAACCCCAAACTCACTAGTGTTCCTCTAACTATAATTTGGCATCTCTAGATGTGTGTGGTGGTGCCTTGTCCTGGTGTAGGAGGCCAAACCTATCAGAATGAACACAGGACATAAACTGGTGTAACTTGTCAGAAAGAAGGCTCACATAGTGTTCACCTGTCAGAGACGTTTGTAGATGTACCAGGGGTCCTATGGAATGCCAGCTAAACAAACCAGACACCATTATGGAACCACCACCGGCCTATGTATTAAGCATATGCTTATGTGTATCAGTTTTTCTAGTATTTCAGAGTATTTTGCTCAGAAATCCTTGTGGCACTTAGTTTAAAAAATATGTGTAACTATAAGAAATTAGTCTACATACTATATAGAGTAAATACTGATTGTACATACTCATCCATTACTATATGATTTCCTGTCCATTTCCAGAGGACGTACCACTGATAAAGTGGCATCTCATTGAAGGAACTGAGGGAGAATCAGTGACGCTTCCATGCTTCTCCTCCGATAAAACAATCAGTCATTTCAATTCTACCAAAGTAAAATGGTTCAAGGTAAAGGAAGTGGGAACTAAATTTGTAGATCAGGAGTTTAAGCCTGCTCAAAGAAGCCAGACTCCCAATGAAGAGGAGACGAAAGGGACACCAGTCAGGCAGATTTACTGGCAGTCTGATCTGACAGAACCAGACTGGTCCATCACAATCAACAGACTGGAATTGGAGGATGAATCTCTGTACCGATGTGACATCGTTACAAACTCAAACAAAGAAAAGTTTTTAATGGAGCTTTTGGTGACCGGTGAGTGACCTTTAGCATGCTTCTAAATAAACACATTATTTTTAAAAAGTTGATGTTTTTCTATTTATAAGTGATTGATAGAATTATACTACCCCAAGAATTATCTATTTCCATGAATGAATATTTTAGCTCAACTAAAAAAAAATTGTAAATTAAATAAATTTTAAAATAATCTTCTCCATAGGAAAGGGTTTTAGTATTGTTTATCTTTTAGTAAAACAAATAAAAAAATGTCATTTGAACCCATGAAACTATCTGCTTCTGTTATACAGCAAGGCCACCCCCTCGCTGTTTAAACCAATCACACCCTTGGGAGGCGTGTCCCGATCCAGACAATAAATCATGGAGGGCGATCCTGAGCGAGTCTCTGACTGATTTCTCTCTGAAACTCTATAAAGAAGTGAACGTAATGGAACCTAAAAGCAACCTGCTCTTCTCGCCAATCAGCATCGCAACGATGCTCTCCTACCTGATGCTGGGTAATAACACACACACACACACACACACACACACACACACATACACACACCGTTTCACACTTATACAGGTGTAATATCCAGCTAAATGCCGTGCACCATAAAGCATGGTGGTGGTAGCACTGTGTTGCCACATACAATTAGTTGCTTCTCTGACTAATTTCCATTCATTTTCTGATATTTTATTTTATAATTTGTATTATTTTACTTCAGTATAATTTTAATTACATTAATTTCACTTTATTCTCGGTTAACATCGGTTCACATTGAATCTAAAATTGCTGTCTTTGTATTCTTAATATATGGGGCAGTTTTGGCTCAAGGCCTAAAGTGTTGAGGTTCAAGCCTCAGCACAGCCAAGCCCTTGATCAAGGCCCTAGGGGTGTTGGCCCCAACTTCATAACATGCAAAGACATGCAAAGAATGTCACTGTGCTGTAATGTATATGTGACAAACAAATGCTTTTTTTATATTTATCTCATTTAATGAATCTGGCTTAAATTTAGTTCTTAATGTAACTTGACTTAATGTGGCTCTGTTTTAATCATATATCCAGATCAGTAATCAGACTGTACAACCTCATCACTGTGCCAGAACATTATTCGGTGTGACTGCACTTAGCCATCTCAGGTTAGGTTGATCCAGTTTTATTAGGGAATTAGATGATCAGTTTTACTGAGTGTCTTTTC
>JAOVVF010032395.1:0-10480 GCA_028565595.1 Duopalatinus emarginatus | reverse complement strand
CACACACACACACACATACACACACACACACACACATATACACACACACACACACACACACACACATATACACACACACACACACACTCACATACACACATTCACACACACACATATATACACACACATTCACACACACACACATATATACACACACACATATATACACACACACACACACACATATATACACACACACTCACATACACACATTCACACACACACATATACACACACACACATTCACACACACACACACAACACACACATATATATACACACACAAACACATTCACACACACACACACACAAATTCACACACACTCACATTCACACACACTCACATTCACACACACTGTCCATTTTAAAAACTACCCCCTTTTATTTATTGGCTTTCTGCCCAGCATGAGAATTTTGTATGTTTTAGCTTTTATAATTCTTTGTCTACTAATTTTTGTTGACTGTTTTTAATTTTACATTGTCTTATTGTTTCTAGTATAAAACATGCAGCACAGAACCAAATGCATTAACCAAGTCTAAAAACACCACATGGAGGTGGAGGCTCTTCTCTCTGCCTTTCTGACTGAATCTGAATCTTTATACACACCTGCACCACATCTTGTACCTCACTCCACCTAGGGGGATTAACATCCATTCTGCTCAGTGAATGGTGGAATATCTGCTTTAAAATAAATACTTTGAAGATATTTCTCCAAATTCTTCTTTTCTTCTTTTAAGCTTCCAGATTTCTCCTTATTAAACAGCATCTTAACAAACTTGAATAGATCTTTAAAAACTGTGGCCCTAACACGCTCCTTCATCTTCCTCCTCTTTTTTATAGCTCTGCTCTCCTCAGTTCCATCAACCTAATTTTACCCACAGGCTTCAGTAAATTTTTGCCCCCTCTGTTCTCCTCATTTCTTCACTTCCACTGCTTTCTCAGAGTCCTTAACTCCTTAATGAGTTCATCTATTTCTACCTACCACACTGACTTCCTGCCCTGACTCTTTTCTATCGTCTCCAAGATATCGACTCTTGCCTCTCTGTACTGTTAAATAATTTTACCTCAGTTCAGCTTGTTCTCTGCAGTTCTCTTCAAACCAGCCAGTATACCTTTCAGTTCATCATTAACACTCCTTTAAGCTACCTTATCTTCTGCACCTGGTCACCTCACCTTCAATCTTTGTCCCAATTCCAAATTCCCAATTTCTCTAGCTTCTTTTTACCATCAACTTCCTTTTAACTTTGATGTGCAATGGAGCTCGTTTCCATAGTAACAGAGGTCACCAGTGAGCTGTGGTATGTAACCTGCCGCTGGACTTCACCTGACTTGCTCAAACAATTCTGAAATGAGTATTGCCCGATGTGGGGTCCCTGCACTCCTTCCTCCAGGCACCTCATCCTCCCTTGGTGAATTCTCAGCCCTCTTACTGACGTCACTTTGCTCCATCCACACACACAAACCTGTAGATTCTTTACCCCTGATATGTCACCTGCCTCTGTGTTTGACTCACGTCTCATAGTCAAGTCTGTTCTTCCACCCCTGATCTCGCAGACTCCTGGTGTACTGCATTATCACTGCATAACCACTTTTTCATTGTTTGTTTATTTGATTTGCTCATTTTGTTACAAAAGCTGATCAGGAGGAGAAACTCAAACAGCATAATTAATAAATATACAACATATATAAAGGACAAAAACTAACACAAATACATACTCCACACAGAATGGAAAGAACACCCCCCCCCACACACACACACACACACAGACCCCTATCACACACACAAACAACCATTATAATAATTGTAGAATAAAAGACAGTAAAATGTTGAACATCTACCTAATAAAGAAACAAACTGAAGAACCAGAACCAGAACCATTATGACAGCGACTGGAATCATCATTTTCTCCAGAGTGTTTACATCACGCCAGACACTCAGAATAATAACTACACAATAACAACAATAAAAACAAATATTAATATATTACACACATACATATACAAGTCCATCACTTCTCCATTTCTATGTGAAATTATCAGTGTGAATGGTTCAGTCCTGCTGGAGACGTGGACATGGACGCTTTAATGTTTATGGTTAGAAGAATTTGTCTGAAAACAGAAATCTACTTTCCCAAATCCACTCTGTTGTTGAGAATTTAAACCCTATTTATTGATCTGATTTTGTTGAACTTGGTGGAGACTTTAATATGGTCTGGAATTAGTGATAAACAGATCTCCTTCAAATTCAATTCACACCAATAAAATTCTGTTTTATTTAGTTTTTTTGTGACAGTCTTAAAATCCTAATTTGGTCCAACACTCTAGATTTGAACCTGATACCTCAAGTAGATCAGGGATTGATTATTGATTAGTTTCCTGTTCTATTATACACCTGGTGTCTGACTCTGATATCTCCACAACTCCTTTAACAGTTCAATACATCATTAGCATAGAACTGAAATCCATTAACAAAACCAACTAAATACATTGGATTGGAAATTTAACTCCAGTCTTTTACAGTAGGACTCATTTCACATGGGAATTAATTTACTTATATCTGTAATTTATGAACTTACTAACTGTCACTAATTCCTAGCTCTTCTTTATTTATAAGAATGTTATAAATTGTAACAATTGATAGTACTCTTTTTACTATTTTATTCTATAAAATTCTACAGTTATATTAACACAACAATGTGACGACACTTTAATTCCCTAGTCTATAGTTCTTCTTTATAGTCATGGCCAAAAGTCTTGGCACCCCTGCAATTTTTCCAGGAAATGAAGTATGTCTCCCAGAAAATTACTGCAATTACTCATGTGTTTTTCTTTGTGTGTATTGGAACAAAAACAAACAAACAAACAAAAAAAACTAAAATTGATATAATTTCAGGCAAAACTCCAAAAATGGGCCTGACAAAACTATTGGCACCCTCACCTTAATATTTCTTTGCACACACTTTGGAAAAAGTAACTGAAATCAATCACGTCCTATAACCATCAACAAGCTGGAATTTTGGACCACTCTTTTTTTGTAAACTGCTCCATGTCCCTCCTATCTTAAGGGTGCGTTCTCCTATCAGCAGTTTTAAAATCTCTCCACAGGTGCTCAATAGGTTGACCACCTCAGAACTCCAGTTCTTCGTTTTTAGGACAGAAAGCCAGCTTTCTGACACTGGGGCCTACATTGCAACCAAAAATCCACTGGTAATCTTCAGATTTCATGATGCCTTGTACACAGTTAAGAAACAATAAAACAACCCCAAAACATCTTTACATCTCCACCGTATTTGACTGTAGGTGGTGTGTTCTTTTCTTTGTAGGCCGCAGTAAACAGTAGATTGATGTGCTTAACCAAAAGCTCTACCTTAGTCTCGTCTGTCCACAAGACGTTTTCCCAGAAGGACTTTGTCTTACTCATGTACATTTTGGTAAACTGAAGTCTAGCATTTCTATCTCTCTCCTGGGTCTCCTGTCACAGCATTTTATTTCATTCAAAAGTCATTGGATAGTCTGTGCTGACACTGAGGCGTTTTGGAATTTTGTGTGAATATCAATTTTGGCTTTTTTTCCTCTATATTTTTTGCTGTTGTCCCAGTACAAACAAAGAAAACAAAGATGTGTATAACAAAACATGTGTAACTGCAGTAATTTTCTGGGAGAAATACTTCATTTTCTGAAAAAATTGCAGCGGTGCCAACACTTTTATGGTGACATGACTGTGATTTTGCTTTCTTATTATTTATCGCATTTTTATATTATTGTATTATACCAATATATTTATACATACTACAAAAGTTCTATCTGCTTGTCTGTCTGTCTGTCTGCACCACAACTACATGGAGATCTTTGTCCTTCGAATGACTGCCCCCTAGTGTCCCTCTGTGGAATTCCAGTCAAAACTATCTATCTGAACTGTCTAATATCTTGAAATCCACATTACATTCTGGATTCTGGATAAACTTTGTATATATGTAGATCTAATTTAAGTTTATGGATGTAAAGAAATATAATGATTTTGTGACTTCAGTGATTTCAGTCAACACACATGCCCAGAGCGGTGGGCAGCCCCAATCAGCAGACACCAGGGAGCAGTTGGGGGTTAGGCTACAGTTGAGCCATTTTTTGCCCAAAATGTAAATCATTACCCACAGTGAACTGCATGTGGGCCACATGAGGCCCGAAGCCTGCATCCCATGGCTAACTTTAAATGTGGCTGCTAAATTTTAACCAGTTTTGGCTCATAATACATTCACATTTGCCCACGAGTATTATTATTATTATTATTATTATTATTATTATTATTATTATTATTATTAACAATAATAGTTTACCTGATGAAATAATAATTATATATATTTTTATAAAATGTAAAATTGATACCAAATAAAATAAATAAGTATAAAAATTAGAATTATACATTTATAATAAAGGGTGAGAGCAGTGGCAGTCTTTCAGAAATCAGAAAAAAAGATGAAGGACAAAGTAAACAGTTAGATAAAAGTACACAAATAACACAACAACACAGAGAACTAAACAATAAATAGACAATCATTTAAACAACATGTAAACTACATGATTTACCGATAGCAACATCCATAGCAACCAGCATAGCAACGCTTCATTTCAATAATTCCAAATCAGAAACATTCAGTAAACTAAGATTCTATAAATAAACTGCACTTTACTCACTGTAAGTCTTTAAAAGAGTATTTAATACGCAAATGATCTTAAAATGTTACATTTTACACTGAGAAATGTCAGCAATGTTTTTTTTTTCTGAGAAACATGATGATGAATGCAGGCCCATAGAACAAATAATAAATAAATAAATAAATGAATGAATGAATGAATGAATGAATGAACAGAAAGATAGATAGAAAGTAATATGTTTTATGCTGTGGACTAAAGTAATTATCCCACATTCTGAAGTGAGATTGTGTGTGTAAACTTTTATCTGCACTGAATGAGAGATTTAAAACCTTGCAGAAGTTGTAAATCTGAAAGAACTCCAAGTAAAAAATATTTACTCGAATCTTTAATCATCAAATAAACACTTAAACACAGATATTTTTAATAAATTGTATTTTCTAAGAGAGAAATAAAATTGTGAGTATAAATCTCTCATCTAGTATATGTTTTCTTATTGAGAATCAGTTAAAGTGATCGTCTCCTTCACTCACTCACTATTTATTCTAATTGTCCTACTACTGGGTGTCCATCACAGGACACACACATGTAATTGTTTACTTTAAGATAATAAAAATTTGAACACTTACCTACTGGAATAACACACAGAAACGTGAGAAGTGGCCCCAGGACCTGAAGAAGCTTCATAACTGTCCACTTAGTGTTCAGACCACCCCAGACATAAAAAAGCAACTCTAGACAATACCAACAACAATAACACAATATTAGTACATGTGACACAACTCCAGTGTTTTATACAGAAAAAGATCAGAATCTTAGTTTAGAGCAGGGGCCTCCAACCTCCAACCAGATTATGTGTAACATTTATTCACATGGCCATTTAGTATGTAAATCACTGTTAAATGTTTTTTTGAGGGGATTTGAACATTTAACACTCATTTGTGTCAAAACAAGCAGTAAACTCATCAAGCATATGTTTATATTTATTTATTATCATATTTCTCTTTTCAACTATCACACACTCCATTACTCCATTATTTTGTGCATTGTTGTTCTTTATATAACATTTACTTCTGACCACACAGTCTGATTGAGAAGTGCTCTAGCCTGGTTTTTTACCTGCTGATATTTCGCCATAACAGCACAAATTTTTGATACTCAACAGAGTGATACTCTGCTGTATCACTCCGCTGGATGCTGTCGCTAAGCAACAACTTTGACAGTTCTAAGAGACCCTCGAGTAATTCGAGTTCTAAGAGACACTCGAGTGTAAAAGTTGTCATCTTCACATTATACAGTAGACATATACAATACAGGTATATGTCAAGGTACTGAATATGGTAACATAAATGCCCTGAGAAAATGACCTAAAATCAAACTAAAATGGTCAAGATTGCAGGCTGAACACTGAGTGAGTGGAGAACATTTCTCTAACGCAGTAACAAGCTACTGATTGAGGAACTGGATAAGCTACGGTCAGAAGGTAGCTGCATAAGTGGTCTCGTTCTGAGACGGCGTGTGCGTGTTCCCAAGAGAAGGAATGTCCTATTCAGAAGGCAGCATAAGGTGCCTAACTGGGCAGCGTCCTGATTTTAATAGAATTATTAAGGCAGAGTTATTAAGTTTCAGTGTGAATGTACACCACTCAGCAGAGATATCAGTAAACTTACACTTAATAAAAAAATAATTATTATGTGGAAAATACACAGTCTGTGATTTTAATAACATTACAGAAAAAAGTTACAGTTGTGTCATCTCTGTAATGGGAATATTATTGTTACTATTATATTGAGTTTAAAACATTTTTATAGTCCGTCTGTTTGTCTGTAATTTTTACATTGAAAGGAAGAACAGGTTTGTGTGCACATGCCACAAACATCTAACAAACACTGATTACTGATTCTCCATCTGACTGTATTTCCTCAGCACTATAGACCGTGTTGCCCACCACTGTTTTCAGGGGTCTGATGAGGTGTCTGTAAATTTCACCTTTCAGCACAATGACACAAATCACAAATCCACATCAACAAAGGAACGATTTAACCACAAGTGTTGACTGACTGACACACAGGTATCAGTGTTACTTAATGTACCAGTCACAGTCCAGACGTGAATCCAACTAAACATCTGTGAGGACCTGAAAGGGGAGCTGTGTACAGGAAATGACCTCACAGTCTGACTGATCTAAAATGTTTTAGTAATAAAGAGTGTAAAATATCACCAGGTCAGGATGGGACACACTGAGACACTCCAACACAAAAATACTGAAGGGTGAAATAAAATTGAAAACTCTATAAAGATTCTATAAACTATTAGTTTAGTGGTGTGTTTACTGCATTAATAACCAGACAATGAGATAATAAAAGGTTGAACACATACCTCTATAATCACAACTCTGTAGACCCAGAAATGACACCATTAACACCACGACTGGATCATCACTTTTTGCACACTGCTTACATCAAGCAAGACGCCCAGAACATAAACTAGAAAATAATAATAAACATATCAATATATATATATATATATTACACAACACACACTCTTACATTCAACTGGAACATCATGACACACATTTACAAGTAAGTTAAATAAACAATTGTCAAAAAAGTCACAGCTGTCTCGTCTCTGTTTTGGGTTTAAAATATTTTCATGATTTCTTTGTTTGTAATTTGAATGTAATTTGTTGTAACACTTGATGTGTGTTACTGTGACAATGGGACCTGTTTTCTAAAAGAAATCAGATCTTACTATGAGAGGCTTTGGTTTAATTCTACTAAATCTGTACAAATGAATATTTTGGTTCACATGTAAATTTACTATGAGATGATTTTAATATGTGAGTATTTAACTAATACACTCCAAATATCAAACTAAAATCCAGAAAAACTGACAGGAACACATTCAGAAAAACTGCATTAGTGTGAATTTGTGCTAAATACATTAAAGTAAATACTAAATCAGTTACTGTTTTATTCACTGTGGTCTTTACTGATCATTTACACCAGTCAATAGTTTTACATATAATACCCACATCATGATCAGACTTCAACAAGGTTTAGTATAGAGCATGGACGAGAGAAAGTGAAAGTGTGAGAGAGAAATCAGGAAAGCAGGATAGTGTGAGAGAGTTTGAAGACATGCTCAGTTAAAACTTTTACAAATTAAATGGTTTCCCATCTGTCTCTCTCTCTGTCCTTCTCCTCTCTCCCCCTCCTATCTCACTCTCTCCTTCTCCTCTTCTCTCTCCCCATCTTTCTCTCTCCTTTCTCCTCCTCTCTCTACTCCTCCTCCTCCCTTTCTCTCTCTCTCTCTCTCTCTGGGTTCAGCTATGTTCCACCTGTCGATACAGCAGTGAAGGACATGCTGCGTGGAGGTGTTCAGCCTGGAGAATGAACAAAGCTGTAGTGGTCTTAATAGATGAATGTTTAGTCAGTAGGATGGTAGAGGATGGAATATGGGTGATGGAGACCTTTGTGCTGGTCTCTCCATTGAGGGTCACCATCTCCAATGTTCCTTTCATCCCAAATAAAGCCATTAAAAAGGAGTCTCTTTGGAACATTTGTGAGTGAGATGAAGGACGTTCCTCTGGGCTGTAAGAGAGCGGTGCTGAAACGTTCTCTCCTTTAGGATCCAGGTGTTCATATTTCTAAACAGCACAGGTAAAACACTCCAGTCCTCTTACCGTGTGTCTCAGGGTCAGAGGTGGTCAGTAATGAAGTAAATGTACTTCCTTACTGTACTTAAATAGATTTTTAGGTATCTGTACTTTACTGTCACTTTTTACTTCTACTCAAAAGAAAAACCTGTACTTTTTACTCACTAGATTTTTGTTACTTTAATTTTTAATTTTTAACTACATTTATTTATTTGTCTGTTTTATCAC
This sequence comes from Duopalatinus emarginatus, assembly GCA_028565595.1. Classification (NCBI taxonomy): domain Eukaryota; kingdom Metazoa; phylum Chordata; class Actinopteri; order Siluriformes; family Pimelodidae; genus Duopalatinus; species Duopalatinus emarginatus. The sequence continues at coordinate 1,943 of JAOVVF010032395.1, read as the reverse complement.
GCAGTTTATGTCTGTGTTTCTAATCCGCTCAGGCAGCAATGAGGGCAAATCCTCCTGGTTGTGAATCAGGGGATATGAGAGGAGAAGGAGGAGGAGGAGGAGGACTGGGGGGTGAAGGAGCAGTGAGGATGGTGCTGGGGTGAGTGAAGATGTGGTGGAAGCTGGGTTAGGTACTTAAGAGAGCGGTGTTACAGAATGTGTTACTGAGGTGTCCAGGGTTGGAGGCAGTCAGTACGAGTGAGAGACATTATCAGTAGATCAGATTAATGCTGTCCTGGATAAAACAAAGGGTAGATCTTTTGAGGTCAGATAGATCTTTTTCCCCTGATCTGGACAACTTTGTGTGTTCAGTATTAAAGGTATAAAAGAATGTTGGCTATGATGTCCTCCCAAAGAGAAAGTGTTTTTGTTTAAAAAAGCATGTAACTGCAATAAGAAAGGTGAAATGATTAAAAACCGGTTTCAGTTTCAATCACAGTGCATGTGGAGTAAAGGGAACTTATACTGTCTTTACTAATCTTCATCTAGATTGTTTTCTCTTCTCCCTCTTTCCTTTCTATATGGGTTTTATTAGGGTGGGTTCTCTAAATGTTAATGGTTTTAGAGACCGGAGAAAGCAGGCCCTATTTTCTGAACTGTGGGTTTTGTAGGTTATCAGAGACAGTGTTCCATGTGTTTCTTGTTGGGTCCAATTCAAGCTTTAGTTAAAGATTGGGGTTTTAAAGCTTTTAGGCTCTTTTGATGAGAGTTCATTCATTTATAATCTAAAGTACTCAGGTCCAAAAGGGCTAAGGTGGTTCTTTTAAACTTTTTGTATGGTGCTGGAAAATTAGCTATTTGGTGCAGTAGAAAAAAAATGAATGAAGAGCTGTGGGGTTACTGACCCAGCGAGGAAGGTCAGAGGTCAGAGTGTTGCTAAAGCGTTATAACAGTAAAAATGAACAAAGAATATTTAAACAGGAATTACAATTAAAAACTACAATTCTTGATAATGTTTACAATTATAACATTCTTATTTACACTGCTATTATTGTTAACAGTATATGAAAGAAGTAAATTAGTGAGGGTCAGTAGGGTGGGGGTAGGGGGGGGGGGTCTGTTACCCAGTCTCTCTGGCGGTGACATGCTGTTACATATTTAGCAGCGAGGGGTGTGGTCTGTCCCTTTCCCAGAAGTATTTGTCATTTTTCCAATTCTGTACCTTGTTCAAATTTTGGAATTTGTTTGTAAAAATTCCACATGTATTTCTCTCTGTATTGACCGACTGCAGCACACACAGCTGGACAGTCGTGCAGTTACTCCAGGTGTTAAAGTATTCAGTATATAAAGTATATAAAGTATATTCAGTAAACAGTGTGTGTCTGAATTATCAGTGTGTTTGTTTGATGTTGTGCAGGTCTTATCATACTGATGTTTTATGTTGTGAGATGTTGCAGTGTGATGGGAGTTCTCGAGCCACTGGAGGTTGAGGCGAATCTTATTAAAATGCACTGAATTTCACACATGGAAATTCACAGAAAGAGGCATCACCACTACACACACACACACACACACACACACACACACACATTATAAGAATTGTTATTTGGCAATAAACAGTTGAACACTTACACAGAGGAATAACACACAGAATAGTCAGAAGTGGCCCCAGGTACTGAAGGATCAGGAGCACTTTCCCCAGCGTGGGTAGACAATTCCACAAATGCTCATCAAGCCCTAAACAATAATCATAACAATAACAATAACAATAATAATAATAATACATTAGTACATATTAAACTCATCCATGCAGTGTTTAATAAAGAAAAGATGAGAATGTTAGTTTAGAGAAGTCCAGCAGTAAAATGGTGTAAATGAAGTAAATAATGGATTAAAGTAAAAGATGAGAGTTTTGGATTTAGGGATCATTCATGCAGTCGACGTCTCACTTTATCAACAAGCAG
>JAOVVF010032393.1:0-10483 GCA_028565595.1 Duopalatinus emarginatus | reverse complement strand
TACTAGCAGTTTTTACGTGGAAAAACTTTCCTAACTTTTTTTAAGTAAATCCTACTCCACATTTTTTTCAGTGTACACTGGAAAAAGAGGGTTGGAGGCTGGTCATTTATATATAGTTTAAAAAAAAATTTTTATGTCTCATTTGTCAAAAAGGAGGGAGGACACTAGTGGAGCATACGACACAACATGTCAAAACATGGTCACATTTTGGCTCACTGAGTTCACATATAAAAATTTAGCTTAGGACCCCAGGAAAGTCTGGACTGTTTCTGCCCACAGTCCTTCATACCGATTACCAGAAAGTGGTCATATCTACTCAGATTAATTATTTAAGAGGCATTTCCAGCGTTTTATGTAGTCACACTTTTGTAAAAGGGCGACCGGTATAGTAAGGCTTTACTCAAGGAAATTTTAAGAGAAAAGAAAATATACTTGAAAATAAAACGAGAAAACATATTTGAAAAGACAGAAGGAAAGACGGAAATGTCTGTTCATATTTGTTTGTTCGAGTCCTTTGTTTGAGCACACCCCCTGGTGTCCCCTTTGTTTTAAGAGCCTCACACATGGCTCACAGATTTAAAGGAAGAGTGTATGTGACTATAAGCTGATGCACTGCATTATAGTAAGACTCAATAACGTGCACCATGCTTAGGAGGGGATCTTTCAGTATTTTATTACCGTTTTATTACTTCTGTGAAGTTTGTCTTTTAGGATGGTTTTTTTTTTTTTTTTTTGGTGACTCTGTAGATGAACCCATCTCCAATCCCACCATTAACACTCAGCTTAATTACCTTTTCGGAAAAAGACCTTGCCAAACTTTCCATGAGAATTTTTAGAGCTGGTCTGCATGGCGCTGAACGTGCTCTCCTCTGCGATCGTCTTGGTTTGTTCATCTGTCAGGGTGAAGCTGAAGAAGTCTGCGATTTTCTTTACACCCTCAAGCAGGTTCTAATAAATGTTTAATAAAAAAAAAAAAAAAAAAAAAAAAAAAAAAAAGATCCAGAACCAGGTTAAATCTCAGTAAGAAAAATATAAGCTTCGGTACTTCAAAATGATTTAACTTTATATAATTATAATTAACAATTAACTTAGATCAATAATTTTAATATTTTTTAATTTACCTCTTTTAGTTCCTCATAGGTCACAATCAACACATCAGGGTCGTCCATGTGTTTCTCCCAGCCCAGGGCGTGGTCAAAATATGAACCCCATCCCACTGTGTGTGTGGAAAACAGGTCAGGGTGAGAAGTCTATACCTCATTATCTTTAAAAACAAAACATTATGATGTCATGACGTAAGAGCTCTGCAGCAGTGGATCTTTAACTGGTCAGGTCTCAGGACTCCCCCTCTTTCCCAACCCATTGGTTTATGTGGTTACGGAGCTGCCCACCACTTTAGGCATGTGTGCTCTATATGTGTGTGTTTCACTGCACAACTGGGTCAAATGTGGAGGTCAGTTCCACTGAACAGTAGTCAAAAGAGTAATTCACATTCGTTTTAACTTATGCAGGGCCAAAGCTAAGGACGTCTGGGTAGAAAAAGGACCACGTGTAAATGGACTACTCTCAATTTTTTTTATTGCTTTTTTTCCAGGGCCACCGTCACACCCCCAGTTTATGAACCACTGCTCCAGAGAGTTCGTCTCACCTTCACCAGACATGAAGTCAGAGAAGAATTTATCCCAGGACTCAGCTTTGGGTAGCACAGGGTTGTTATTCATGAAATGATAATAAGATACAGCAGTGTCTTTGGGGTTTCGAAACACCACCAATATCTGAAAACAAACAGTGCAAATTAAAAGATCAATTATTCTTAAATAAACTAACTTTGTGATGCAAATCGATTGCTTTTGTCCTGTTGCTTTAATGACTGTTTACTGATGCAGTGTGCAATAATAATCTGAGATTTATAATCTGATTACTGAATATTCGATGCAACTTCCATTAATCCAACATAAACTGGTGTCATGTGATCGATCATATGTAAAATGCTCTCACACTGACCTTTGTTTTACTGGTCCTAAATGAAACAGGGATGTCATCGGGAGGCATATGAGTCGCAAACAAACGCCTTGAAGGCATCTGGGCTACACTCTGTAAAAAAAAAAAAAAAAGTCAAACGTTACATGGCTAGCTTGGCACCAGACCATGGTTTACAAGTAATCTTGTAGGACGCAACCAGAATGCTAGGTACTTTTATAACAGCTCTTTGCAAGAATCAATTTCAAGGGTGAGTCGGCATGAGTCGGCATAAATGATTTGTTAAGTCAACATGGGTTTGTCTAAGACTTTGTGACGTCTGCACCGCCGTTGTGATGTATGCGTTGTGAAGCCCGTGTGCTCTGTATAATTTGCAAAAGGAAAAGAGTAATGGAAAATAAAAATTGAAATAAGCGTTCAAAAAAAATCTGAAAGTGGAGCCCTCTGGTGGCCAGTTTTAGTTGATACATTTTAACCAATCAGACTGCAGAGAACAAAATTGGACGTTAAATTATATTAGTCATCGTGTATTATTTTAGACAGCGTATAGTATATTATCCTATATATAGTATATTAGTCATTATTTAGTGTATAGTACATTAGTCATTAGCCAGAGTATATTTTTGTACATTAGAACACTGCAGCCAGACGCTCTTGTATCCCTTTCCCAATTCCTCTAGACACCTAGTGATTGTTGACTCTGCCTGGGGCCCGATCAAGGTTGGCTCCATGGCAACTTGCTGTGTTATCGCTATGATAATCTGCAGACTGAGGAAAACTTGTCTGGGCTGCCAGGCGAGGGGACGTCTCCGGGACTCCCCCCCTCTATCCTTCCCTCCTCCCAACGCCTTTGCAGCTACTCTCCCCCCCGAGCGGCGAGACGGGTCCATTGATTAGCGCCTTGATGGCTGCAGGTCCCGGTGGCTGCCTGCTTGCACGGGGATGTCTCCACTACCCGCACCTCCCCTGTTGCTAGTCTCATGTCGTGATGTGTTCATGTTGTGATGTGTTATGTGTTCTGCTTGTGCTGAGGTTTTTTTTTTGCTGTCCTCTCCCTATGTTCTCTGTATTTGGCACTTTACCCATCCCTGTCTTCCTGTCCTGTCCCCCCCCCCCCCCTTGTCAAATTGTATTTATTCGGACGGGCTGATGGCAAATTTCGCTGATACGTGTGACTAGTGACAGTAAAGGGCTGTACTACTTTTTGTACATTAGTCAGCGTACATTAGCCAGTACATATTATATTAATCAGTGTAAAAATACATTAACAAAAGGCACTGAAACTAACATTTACACTAATCAGCAGTACTTAGACTAATCCGAAACTGCATCAACAAATAAGCGACTGCGCTGGAAAACACACTTGTGGTCTAAGAGAAAGACAAACTGCACTGATTAAACGTGAGGCGGTGTAAAACGTTTACACAACTTAAGTGGTTACATAGAGGTTTGTGTGTGTGTGTGTGTGTGTGTGTGTGTGTGTGATAAGTGGCATTATGACAATTAATGATTTATAACATCGGCTTATATAAAGTGTGAAGAAACGTATGTATAGTGACACCCTGGATTGCAACCGAAGTGAACTTTTTGCCTACTGTGTTTTGCACACAGAGAAATGTGACCTCCGCATTTAACCCATCCGTGCACTGAAACACACACACACACACCAGTGAACACACTCGCAGTAGGGGAGTTAGGTGCCTTGCTCAAGGGCACCTCAGTCGTGTCTTGCCCTGGGTGGGGATCGAACCCAGGACCTTCCGGTCACGAGACCGGCCACTAGGCCACGGCTGCTCCCCGTATCTTTATCGTAACCACAAGAGTAACTTTTCTGTTACTCTCAGTGGTTAAGGCTCTGGTTTACTAAGCAGAAGGTTTGGGGTTCGTGCCTCAGCACCATCAATCTGCCACTGTTGAGCCCCTGAGCAAGGCTCTTAACCCTCTCTTTGCTGCAGGATGTCTGTATCCTGGCTGACCCTGTGATCTGACCCCAACTTCCTAATGAACAATCTAATGAAGTAAGAATTGCACTGCACTGTACTGTACTGTATAAATAAAAATAAAAGCTATTTTCTTTTTAGCTTGTACTTGATATTCACCAGGTTTCTTCTAGTTTTAAGATGCGTGTCTGAAAACACGGCGACTATGACCCTTAATGCAATGCGCCATTTGCTCTTCGGTGCGACTAAAAGCAAATGCCCAAGAAAACAGCTCAACTTTATTTATTAATTTATTTTTTATACTAAAGATACATCATAATATTTGGTCTAGATAGCAAGCTAGGGTCTTGTGAGTTAACTCTTAATGTGATGCTTTGGCTACCATAACTAAGCCTAGGCTCAGAAGTTAGGAGTTACTTGCTCGGACTGGTAAGGTAGTTGTTGTGGCTATAGCGTACCAAGTGTGAAAGAAGTCCAACAGTTTTACAATCTCGCCTGTAGTGGAATACTAATTGGGGAGAACAGAGCAGCTTTCAGTATATTTCTGGGATGTTTATCCCTCTTAAACCTCAGACTGCTTTGAGGCATCTGAAACAATACAGACCTTCTGTGCTTCTGGAGAGTGGAACTCGATCAGCGGGGGCCTTCCAGGGAGAGTGTATCCGCATGCAGTCATCATTTTCCTCAACACCCCAACCAACCAGTTACAGCCTGGAGGAAAATCAGAGCTCACGTGTTACTCAGTAGTTTTGTTAAGTCAGCTTCTTTCTCAGTGATTACACACACACACACTCCACTGTGAGTGTTAGGTAACATCCTGTGCAGCTGTGAACTTTTCACCTAATAGCAATGCAAGGTTTTAGTATTAACACTACTGCACACTGGACTTAGGAACTCGTAATGCAATGTGTAACCTGATCCCTGCTGTTCCTCTTTTCCCTTACATTCCAGCACTAAATGAGAGACCCGCTCTGCACACACAGCTGCAGAAAACACCTAAGAATAAAAAAAAAAGTGCAACAACTGAATTTTCTCGCCAAAAGTCATGTCTTACTCACCACATTTGGGATACGCTGCCAAAAAGACGTCATCCTCCCTGGCCTCCAGGTCCTTTAGGGCATCTAGGTTCTCAGGTGGACTCATGATTGTGGGGTATAGGATCCCATTTCTCTTGTAAAGCTTCTCTTCATCCTTCATGTTCATGCCTCGGTCCATGTTGGAGTTTATTTTTGCTTCAAAACTTTGAGCAGACATTTTGTCTCTGCTGCTTCAGGCACAGGGTCTGTTATACTGCTGGCTGTGGAGTGGTGTAAGCAGAGGTATTTGAGTGTGTGTGTGTGTGCGTGTGTGTGTCCTAGTGTATGTGCGTGCAAGTGTGCATGTGTAGGAAAGGCTCGCGTGAGAAGGACCTGTTTGGGTGTTTCAGGTTGTTGGGATGTTTGGTTTCTAGATTTTTGACCTAGAATTATTTCTACATAGATATTAGTACCTTAAGAGATACAGTATGCATTATTAATTCCTTATTAATTCCTTATTATTATTATTATTATTATTATTATTATTATTATTATTATTATTATTATTGCCATTGTTGTTGTTATTGTAATATAATAATGTTGTAATAAATAAAATAAAATAAAATAAAATAAAATAAAATAAAATAAAATAAAATAAAATAAAATAAAAATTCAACTACATTTAATTTCTATAGCACTTGTAACAATGGACATTGTCCCAAAGCAGCTTTATAAAAATATAAAATCCATATTTTACATTTATATTATTTTGATCCCTGATGAGCAAGCAAGGTTCCTACACACAATCAAGGTTCCTGCTTTCCAGGACCATAAGGGCATTTAAGTTCACTGGTGAGTCTCTCACATTCATATAAGGTAGAGGATCCAATTTCTCATGTAAAGTTTCTCTTTATCCTTCATATTCATGCCTCTCTGCATGTTGAACTCTATAATTGCTGCATGTCCCTGCTGCTTCAGGTACAGGGTGTCTTTACTGCAGACTACAGAGTGGCATTAGAGGAAGCATTTAAGAATGTGTGTGCATGTGTGCGTGTGTGCGTGTGTGTGTGTGCGTGTGTGTAGGAAAGGCTCGCGTGAGAAAGAGCTGACTGGGTGAGTTTCAGTTATTCACCAATCGTTGAGAATTATTATTACATGTCAGTCTTTCATAGATTGTGATACATTAAGACATAGTATGTCAGTATGCATTTTATTATTATTATTATTATTGTTGTTGTTGTTGTTGTTGTTGCTGTTGTTGTTGTTGTTATTATTATTAATAATAATAATAATAACAATTAAAATAATAATTATTAACATAATAATAGACAACTTTTATTCCTGATTAAAAGCAGAAGGCAACAGTGACAAGGAAAAACTTCCTGAGATGACAAGAGGAAGAAACCTTGAGAGGAACCAGGCTCAAAAAATCTGGGTGATACAGATATAATCTCTTTCCTATATAGAAGAAAAGTGTAAATGTATAGCCAGGAACTTTCATTATATTTTGGTCATGGTCTGATTTTGTTTAATTTTGTCCCCTGGTCACTAATGGACCCGAATAAACCTGTTAAACCAGTCCTGTTTATATCAGTCACAGTCTGAAGCCAAGTTCATGGTTTCTAATGTCCTTCATACTGTCCATGTGGGTCCATCCTCAGCAGGAGTCAGTGATGTTTCGTTGATCATCAATAGAAGTAGGGTATCAGGGCGAATCCAGAAAGCGGAAGGTATTAAGATGACTTGTATCTCCTGGTGCTTCAGGCATAGTGAGTGTAGGTCCACTGAATGGGAGGTGAAGATGGAGGTGTGGAGAAAAGAACACAGATTATTAGGTATGATCTTTTCAGGTATGCTTATATGATATACGGTTAAGTCCGGAAAGGAGGAAACGTTCAGGAGTGGGAAACAGTTTAAAGAGGCTAAATACAGCTTCAGCGAGGAGGTGAGAATACTGAACATCTTCAGCAGCAATTCTCAGAAAATAAGAGTTTCAGACCGATCACTATCTTTAAACTGAAAACCTCCAGCTGCACAAATGATTCACACCTGGATAACATACTGAATGAGTTTTACTGTCGAATTGAAAGACAAAAGGAGACTCCAGTACAACCGCCCCACCCCACCCCACCTCACCCCTTACTCAAGCTCCCATTCCCACCCCCATCTCCTCAAAGGGGGGGTACAAAAAATCACATTACAAAGTCACATTACCCAAAACTTCTGCATGATCTTATAGACTGAACTGCTGCCACACGATTGACTGGATAGATAATTGAATAAGTAAGTAAGTAAGTGTACAGGTGTTTCTAATAAAGTGCTCAGTCAGGCATTATGAAGCACTAAACTGTGAGCTCATTATATTGAAGATATTTTTCATCATATCCATAATGTAGGTGTGATTTCAAGAATTTGAATGTAAATGATTTAAATCTTTCTTGAAGTCGTGTCGTGATTATTTTCTTCTTCCCACTGACACTCGCATGAGCATGTTCGAGCGTGCATTTCTTCCTCACCGTCACCCACGCATAATTACACCACTCTATTTCAGGAAATCGCGTGTAATCATCTCTACTGCTGTGTGTGTGTTTTTTTTTTTTGCTATGTCATATGATCATAGCAGAAATCTCAGCGTGGGTGTGTCTGTAAGAGTTCATTTAAGTTTATCTAATTCTTTCTGCTCCTCCTGTGCCCTCAGGCAATCAGTGCAGGTTTCTCCAGGTTCCAGAGACAGGACACAAGAACACACGACACATGCAGATGGACACAAGACACATGCAAATGACCCAATATGGTGGCTTTCAAGATGGAGGCCATGTTCCGGACATAGGCTGCTTCAGAAATGGCCCCCTGCTCCGGCAAGTGTGTTCGCTGCCCCCTAGTGTTCACACACACACACACACACACACACACACACACACACACACACACACAGACAGACATTACGGGCAGATCTGTAACTGTACATAAATAAATAAATGATTTTAGCATTTATGCCTGTGTGTAGACACCCCCCCCCCCCAGACACACACACACACACACACACACACACACACATGCATGCATGCACACACACAAACAAACTCTCACACACACAGGTGAATGCACACAAAAACAAACACACACACTGGCACAGAGCGCAACACACTCACAGTTTCTGCAGGAACTGCACTCTCTAGTTAACACTATCGCCCTTTATGATTACTGTTCTTTGTCTTTGTTTTTGTGGTCAATAGCACCTGCTGAAATCAGCCTCCTGACTGAGAATGTACGTACTCCACTGGACAAGGATGGTGTCAGTTCTCTCTGCTAAATATTGACATTAACTATGTTTAGTTTGTGAAAAAAAAACACATAAAATGTGAAGCCAACAATCAGCCACAAACCTTCAAGTAGGGATCAAGTGGGGTGTAAAAGTCAGATACGTCATTAGTCATTAGAAAAACAATAAAGACTATCAATTTGGTCTAATTCAGATAAATCAGTAATAACAATTATAGACCATGCCTTTAACAATTTGGCCATCATTTCCTTTAAAGTAGTCTCCTTGTACTGTGACTCACTGCTCCCAACAATCCTGCCATGCTTGGAATGGTCCCTGGAAATCCCAATCTGTTCCAAACTACCACTGGATCTCCTCCACAGGGGGCCACTATGAGCAAAAGGTTACTGGTTCAATCCCCTGTACCAAAAAAACACAACTGGAGTGCCTTTGAGCAAGGCTCCTAACCCACCTCACCTCTCTCACTGCTCCTAGTGTGCCACATGGTTTAGGTGAATTAGGGATTGGGTCTTTTTTTTAATGAGAAAAGGGTATTTAATAAGAACCTTCCAGATATTTCTGCAGCTCCTTTAATGTTACCATAGGTCACATGGCAGCTTGATATGTTTTAGGTAATAACATTCAAATCATAATCAGGTGAAGCGAATAAGCTGGATTATTAAACATGAAAAACCCTTATTGGTGCAGCACAAGGACCCTTATTGGTGCAGCACAGACTGGCTGCCTGGGAATCAAACCCAGGTATCTCACATGGGAGCCAAAGCTGTACCACACCAACCGTAGACAGAAAAAAATCAACATTTGTTCAATCAGTTCTCCCTGCACCTGCATGTCTGAATTTTTTGGCTTTGGTGCCCCCTTCTGGTTTCCTTTGACTAATATACACTCTTCTTTATAGGGTACTGTTTCCCAGACAGTGGGCGGTATGGTGACAGCCCAATTAGTGTCTGTCCTACACAGCTCCAGGAAGGGGCTGTGGGTTTGAGCCATGCTCTGGTCTTTGCCGTTGAGGAGTTTGGTGTGTTCTCCTCGTGTCCATTTGGGTTTTCCTTGAATGCTCTGGTTTCATCCTACCTCCCGAAAGACATGCATGGTAGCTGAATTGGATGCTCATTTTATTTAATTTATTATAGGTTGTCCTTTCTTGGACCACATTTGGTAAGTACCAACGACTGCACACTAGGACACACCTCACCGGATTTGCTGTTTTGGAGATGTTCAGACCATCCCAATTCATGAAGTGATTATCTGTTATTGATTATCTTTTTACAATGGCATCTGTTAACGGGTTGAATATATTAGACAGGAATTACTGTTAGCTAACATTTTACACAATGTTATATTATTATGCAATAAACAACCAACTATAAATTTTTATTTTATTTAACAAGACAACAAGAATTGAAAACTATGATTAATTAATATAGATTTAAGCAGAGTCAGCCTTTACAGTATCAGCCTTAGGTACAACGTCAGCTATAACCTCAACTGCAGCATCAGGTTCAGCGTCAGCGTCAGTTACAACGCTGAATTTTATTACACAGTTAGACTCAGGTACAGTTTCATCCTCGACTTCTGTGTCAGCTTCAGCTATGGCCTTAACTACAGAATCAGCTTCAGTGTCGGATGTCAATGTCGAATTCAAACACAGTTTCTGACTTGATTTCAACATCAGCTTCTTCTGAAAAAGAAAAAAAACACAAAACACAATTAAAACATGAATTAACATTTATATTGCATTAATTGAAGTCCTTGTTTAATACAATATCAGCACTTCTCATGTCAGTCAGTTACATTACTGATATAATGATAAGATTCCAATATCAATACCTGCTTTGTTGGCCTGGAAATTCATGTTTTTCCTTCCTTTGCCTCGAGACCTTCTACTGGTGGTTTTCTTTATTTCAACTGCTCCTTCAGGCTCAACTGTACCATCAGCCTCAACTACAGAGGCAGCCTCAACTATAAACTCAACCTCAACTATAGCGTCAAACTCCACTATAGCGTCAGTCTCAACTGTAGCTTCAAACTCAACTACAGCGTCAACCTCCACTACAGCGTCAGTCTCAACTGTAGCTTCAAACTCCACTACAGCGTCAGCCTCAATGTAGTATCAGCCTCAAATATACCGTCAAACTCCACTACAGCGTCAGCCTCAACTGTAGTATCAGCCTCAAATATACCGTAAAACTCCACTACAGCGTCAGCCTCAACTGTAGTATCAGCCTCAAATATACCGTCAAACTCCACTACAGCGTCAGCCT
>JAOVVF010032392.1:0-10484 GCA_028565595.1 Duopalatinus emarginatus | reverse complement strand
GTAAAATAAAAATTACTTTTACCATGTTCAATTAAAACATATTTTCTGCCTCTTTTTTTAGCTGAACCTTATTCTAAACAACAAGGGTGCTACTCCATTTGTCTTCCCTAGAGCAAACTACATGTGAGTACTCTCTTTGTGCATCTCAGTCTTGTGCTAGTGCCACTTTACAAAATATATATTTTTTTAAATTTTCCTTAAAAGAGGTAAATTGACAAGTTATCATTTAAATAAGTCTCTCCAAGCTGAAGCCATTATATTAAAGTGGAAAATTATGAGTAATATGACCATGTCTTTTAGAATTGAAACTGGTGGAATGTGCCTCATCTTAAAATGAGCAGATGATCATAAGCATGCAACAAATGTCACCAGAATAGTTTAGTAATCAAATAATTCATGTTATGTCCTCCAGACAAGGAACCCAACCTCATCTGGGGGACATGGATAGTGTGACAATAAATAACCCATTCTAGAGCTGTCTTTGTGTAATATATAGTTAGTAAACAGCATTCAAACATTCCAATTTATCAAAACTTTCTATACCCACAAACCCCAAAAGACCGTTCTTTAAACTCCAAAATTAAAAGCAGAACACTTGACTAAACAAATAGTCTAAAATTAAGGAATGAGACTGTATCTGAGTCTGAAATGCTAATTGGAAGTTTGTTTTGTAAATGTGGGACCCTTTAAGGTTCTGCCTCCTTTTGCACCTATATCATGCAAGTAGGTGTGGCAGACTGTAGGATACAAGTAGTTCAAGGGTGCTGTTGTGCAAGACCATTCAGTGCTTTATGGGTCAATGGTTGTGTTTAATAATCAATTCAAGATTTGTCTGGGAGCCAGTGTTGTGTGGATAAGTCACAGAGATCAGACTGTTTTTCATTCTGATGTTTTATATAAGACTTAACTGAAGCTTTTGACCTGTGTCTGCATGATTTTATGAGTTGTGTATCTGTCACGTAATTGGCTAATTAGATAACTGCATAAAGATGCAGGTGTAGATATGTTTCTAATAAAGTGGAAAGTAGCTGTATTTATTTTTCAGAACTTTTTAAAGTCATAATGTATTTTTTTTTCTTGTCCTCCAGGTTTAATGGTACAGACATTGTGGCTAACTCAGAATACATCTTTGTGGAAGGTGAAACCAAGTGGAAACCAAGTGGATTTCTTTCTGCAGTACTCAGCATTAGTGGTCTGGCCAGTGATCTGGTCACCACTCCTGCTGCTCAAACAGAACCCCCTATCCATGTAGTCCTGAGGCCTACAGTCCAAGCTCAAGCAAACACCACCACCACTGGAGGAAATTCTGCATGGATCCTGGGTATCATTATCCCCTGCGCTATCATCATTATTCTCATACCATGCTGGATCCTACTCTGTGTAAGTGTAAATAATATAATGTAAATCATATATATATAATAATATATAATAATAATATAATATAATATTGATTCCAAAGGGATCAATAAAGTTCTATCTAATCTAAACTAATCTAATCTAATCTAATCTTTAAAATTTATACAGAACTGTCGCAGTACCTAGCTTGTAGTACCACCTTTAGAAGTTATAACTTGAAGTAATAATTTTCTGTATGACCTTATCTTCTTTACAACATTGCTTCAGTTCATTGAGATTTGTGGCCATTCACTATGCACAGCATGAGCCAATGTCGGCCAGTTAAGTGGCGTCATACTTGATTCTAATAAAACCTTGGTATACAGAGATGTTCATAGTTGATGTGGCAAAACAATCCCAAATCCTCACCCCCTCACCACTGTATTTGACAGTTGGTAATTATGCTGGGAATTATGCCCAAACATCTGCACTTTGGTCGTATTGTTCCAGAAGTCTTTCCAAACATGCTATACTTGTTTAATGTTTTTTTAAATTGTACTGTCATAAACTGAAACATGTATCATGTTGAAGCCTGTAGGCTCTGAGATGTAGCTCTTTGTTTTGTTTTGTTTTTGTTTTGTTTTTTTGCAATTTCTTTAAGCATTAAACGGTCTGACTTTTTCATGTATTTGCTGGGACGTCCAATCCTGAGAAGATTTTATACACCCTTTTTATAGATGTGGTCACACTTGCTAATGACTAATAATTTAATCAAGGATATTTAATTAGCTTCTAGTAAGCATTCATCCAGGAAGCAGTGAGGGTGTACCTAATTATTCACACACTGCTTCTGCAAGTTGGCCTAGTAAATCATTTATGACGTGATGAAATATGTTGTGCGATGTTTATCTAAGGTTGCATTTACCCAATTGTAAAACCTTAATAGTAAAAACGTAATAGTTATTTATTATGTCCTGATGCATGTGTGTGTGTGTGTGTGTGCATATGTGTGTGTATGTGTGTGCGTGTGCATGTGTGTGTTGATAGATAGATGGAATTTTTATTTTACAACATTTATAGGTAAACGAAACACTAATCAGAATCTCCCCTCTACCCTCCTCTCTTTTTCCTCTCTCTTTGTTTCTCTCAGTGTCTGCTGTGTGGCTGCTGTGCTGCTATAAGGAGACGCTACAACAGACGACGGTCCTACAATGTTCAATACGCTACACGGAATGGACTGTTCTAAAAAAATTAGTGCACAATAACAACAAAATATAACATGTAACCATTTTATTTATTCTACTGTACTCTATTTTATTTATTCTATTATTATATTATTCTATTGTATTTATCCTTAATTTATCCTTAATTTAGATTTTTAAGCTGCATACTGTTAAGTGGAGTAAATTATTTACAGAGTATGTTTTTTTTTTTTTTCCAAATTAAACTAAACTTCGGCTGTTGGCTTATTTATGTCGCATATTTATAATAAAGCTTACCACATTATGTCTCTAGGTGGATATTATTCAGTTCTGATTTGTTATTTAAAGTAATGCCATTTTCATTGAAATTATCAATATTGTGTAAACGTTATATCATACATTATTGTAACATCAATTATGCATAGGGATTAATTAGAATAATATTAGAACTTATCCATCAGAGTGGTGTACAAGTGAGGACAGATTTGATATAGGCCATAAATGACCTATGTTTAGGCGCTCTGGTTTTCTTCAAAAAATATGGCAGTAGGTAGACTGACTGGTCCTAAAATGCTCATCACTGGAGGGAACAAAACCATATGTACAGCCTCAATTCATACAGAAGATGACAGTATGTGTC
The DNA here is from genome assembly GCA_028565595.1 of Duopalatinus emarginatus. Classification (NCBI taxonomy): domain Eukaryota; kingdom Metazoa; phylum Chordata; class Actinopteri; order Siluriformes; family Pimelodidae; genus Duopalatinus; species Duopalatinus emarginatus. The sequence continues at coordinate 7,307 of JAOVVF010032392.1, read as the reverse complement.
AGTGTTCTTGTGTATGAATGAGAGTGCATGGATAAGATAGACTACTGCTCTTTGTTGCGAACATAAAGAACTTATGGGGGGACGTGCTGGTATTAACCGCTGATGTCGTTTATTAGAGGATATCCTGGATGAATAAAACATATATGATATGAGAAAGATACACTAATATAGCTCTTGTGCACCAAGGGCCTGGCCACAAGCTTTTGTTATTACTGATTTGTCTGAAGTAATTCAGTTAGTTACGATAAGATTGGTCTAGAATTGTTTGCATTTAATTAACTGGTGGTGTGTTTGGATTATGTTTGAAATGAGTAGATTGCACTTATTAAGGCTTTCTTGGATTAACTTTGGATAAACTTGGGTTTACCAGGTTACAGACACTTAAAAATTCAAAATGAGAATTTAAATGTAGTTATCTTAAACACAATTAAATGAAAAATTAACATAAACCATGAATCTTAACATGAATCTACCATGCATGAATGTGTATGAATACAATAAACTCTTGCAAAGGCAACAGCAAAACAGAAATTCTTATTTAACTTCCTAGGTGAATTCACATTCCAAGTGAATATTTTGATCAAGCTTTTAGAACAGTTCTGTGCAGAAAAGTTCAGTCCTCAAAATGCCTCTGTCAAACTAGTATGAACTTCAAAAAGTCCAATTCCTATCGGACTGAAGGAATGAGTTCAGACATTTTAATAGGAACAACACTCATGGGATAAGTCTCTATCCGGTATCCACCGTGCATACACTTGGTCCAGTTTGTAGGTCGAGAGTGTTATGAATCAGTTGACCTGGAGGGGTGGGACCGATGAGGGAAATTTATAACTAAAATGTTTTGGGCCAGCCCAAGCAACAGAAAATATCTAAAATGGGTGAGATTCCAGTTTATGAGCCCAAATGTCAGGGGACACTCAAAAGACCTAAACCAAAACCAAACAGGACCTAAACAAACAAAAAAAGTGTATAAAGTGAATTTGATTCATGTCTATACCTAGAAATATACTAGCATTTGCAGCATTGTAACAGGTGGGAATGTGAACGTTGTACATGAACCTGATGTATTTGGAATAAATAAAGGGTCTTGATAGGTCTTTGTGGATTTTTGTTCAGTGGCAAAGTGGTAAAGTGGGAATCACTGACACCTCAGAGCAAGAAGGACCTGAGTTTGAGTCCGCCAGCCAGTGGCTTAGGTCCTTTCTGTGTGATGTTTATTCTTTAATTATTAAAGAATAAACATTCTTTAATATGAAATGATCCTTATATAGTTCCTTCTGGAAACACTGGCAGGGCCAACTGCCTTAAAGAGACCAAACCCAAATGTCTTTAGTGTAAAGCAGATACAGAAGAATTGGCCCTTGATGATGGTTTGTGTTTATGGTTTCACCTGTGAAGACTACATTTGTTATTGAAAAGGTTAAACTAATATAAAGATCAGGCTCCTGTCTATAGGAGCAAACTATTTTTAAGGTGATAAAGAACCGCCAGTCACATGTTCTAATGTCATCAATTTACAAATGGGTGAGCTTGACAATGAGGTTGATGTTGTGGGCTGGACTGCAGTCGTGGGTGTAGACATAGTACAGCAGGGGCCTGTGGGGAGCTGGTGCTTAGCATGCGAGTGGAGGAGAGGTGGGGGCCAGGTCTCACAGTATGGGGCTGGTTGGTGAGAAAGTCCTTTATCCAGGCACATGTGAGAGGAGGGAGGTTGAGTGTGTCCAGTTTGGTGATGAGTGTTTCTGGAATGATTGTATTAAAAGCTGAGCTGTAATCCACAAAGAGCATTCGGACGTAGCTCTGCTGCTGCTCGAGGTGGCTCAAGGCAGTGTGGAGAGCTACGGCAATGGTATCCTCTGTGGATCTGTTCTGCGAACTTAAAATTTAGCATGCACTTAATAAATATCTGTGCCAAAAGAAAAGTCTGCCTATTGTCTTCAAGTCATGGGCCTGTGCATGATCAGCACTTGGAGATAAAATCATTTCCTTTGAACCCATACATGTGTCAACAACTAAATTTTTATGCTTTCTTAAGGTAGCATGGGTGTAACAAAATATCCGTGGCAGGCAAAACAGGTTTTGTATACTTTAACGTGAATAGAATAGAATTGAAATATTGCAACACCACTACCAGTGACAATAATACTATTGAATGCCATAACTGCTGAATTCTTCCACCCTGACCTTTCAACCTTTCTATTTATCTATTGGTGTTTTAGTAATGCCAGCTGAATAGGACAAGAAGTGTCACCACCATGGAACGGCTACATCTAGCTACTAGCTAAATTTAGTAGTCTCTTGTGAAAAGCACAAAATAAATAAAACTGAACTTAAATAACCACCTCCCATTTGGTTGCGTCAAACGGACCACACTGAGCCACCAGGAGGTGTCAGTTGTCACGATTACTGATTTCCTTTCTCTCTAGACCTTGACACCATTTTGCTCAACAGAGGTTTTTGGTCTGTACTGTACTGTGTAAATACATTTGACTTAACTTGAAATAATCAAAATAATTCTGTGACTTTCTTTGTAAGACAAGCTTGACAATTTTTCCAGAGAAAATATATTAATTTACAAAAGATACACATATTTGTAAGTCAATAAGTAGGTGCATGCATAGCGTGTCATGTGTAAGGTGTGCCAGGTAATGACTGTGAGATGATAAAGAACAATAATTAACACTTAATTATTAAATAAACAAATTAACACTAATTTTGGAATTAGCAATTACCATTAGTAGTATTAGCACTGGCATTTAGCATTAACACTAATTTTTTAACACTAATGGTAATTGCTAATGCCAAAATTAGTGTTAATGCTAAGTGCTAATACTACGTACTAATGCTAATTAGTAACACTAATGTTAGTGTTAATGCTAATGCTAATCTAATTCTGATGCTATTTGCTAGTGCTAATGTTAATTGGTCGGTCCAATTGCTCATTGCTAATGTTAGTGTTAATGCTAATTTTAATTGTTAATGCTAGTTGCTAATGCTAATTAACAATGCTAATGTGCGTGTTAATTCTAATGCAATATTTTTTTTGTTAACCCTAACTCTGATGCCATGCTAGTGCTAATGGTAATTGCTTATGGTTACATTATTGCTAATGCTAAATTCAAGAAACGTCCAGTCAGTGAAATTTCTGTTTGTGGGAGGCCTAAGGCATCGCTGGATTCTTTAAAATTAACATCTTGAAATTAACTCATATGAGTATGTCATTAGAGATGCAGTATATTATGCAACACTGTAGACTGCAGGAAAGTGTCGTTAAAGTTCAGCACTACAGCACAAGCTTCATTAGGCATTTTATTCATACAATTTTATTTATATTTATAGCAGTTTGGCAGATTCTCTTACCCAGAACGACTTACAGTGATGTTGTTTATACAATTGAGCAGTTGACGGTTAAGGGCCTTGCTTTAAGGGCCCAACAATAACACCTTGGTGGTCGTGGGATTCAAGCTCATGACCTTCTGACCAGAACCTGACCAGAACCTAACCATTGAGCTACCACTGCCCTTTACAATTTTTCAGTTCAAAGGATTGAGCATTAAAAACTCATTTGGAATAACAATCATATTCCAGTCTTATTCAGATAATTTTGCTTAACAAATTCTGGAAGTTTTATGATTATTTACACATGGAAGTATTATTAAAATGACAATGTGTGTAAATAGAAAGACAGACCAAACATGACACTGGGGTAACACTTCTGAGCTTGGTGTCATTTTAATTCTTGAAAAGATCAGTTTCATTTCACTGCCTCGTCTGTACTAAAAAATATAAACTGTCCACCCTGCTGAGAAAAACCTGATAATGAGCAACATTACTCCATCAGACATAATCCATTACTGCCCCATAGGGCATTCCATAACTGCCCTAAAGTCTATTGAAATATGATCACATATTGTATTTTAGATTACTATATATAAATGGCACAGTTTTTATAATGTCATTGAAGATCTCTGCATTAAGCATCATGGTCATAGTGCAATAATATTCAAATTTTGTTGTACAGCTGTTTATAAAACAACTACCGAGGAAGGTAGATAGGTAAAAACTTGAGGGTGAGCAGCTCCATGTTGGGTGTACAGGAGTGTGTGATGGTGTCACACCACTTATTGTTCACCATAACACACAGTCCACCACCTTTTGTCATCCCTGATTATAGTGTCCTATTGTCCTGTCCAAGCGTCGTCCTGTTCACCTTTTTGTTCTTTATTTATTCCTTCACAAATTTCATGAGTTTTCATGGTTTAATCCGAGCCTTACTTCATTCAGCTATACTAACGACAAATACTGCATTGCTGCACTTACTACTGCTAATAATAATTTATATAGGGCATTCAAGAGACCCAAGGTTGTTTTACATTGTAGTTGGGAAAAAAAGAGAGGGAGAGGGAGGAGAGAAGAACAGTTAGGAAGAATATTGTGAAGCAAAAGCTACGCCCCTGTAAGTGAAACTAGAAAGAACAAGTGTTGCTGTCACACTGTAATGAACAACCCACAAACATTACATGTTCACATTACATGTTCATCAAACTTAATGAAATAAACGTCTGCACTGCACCTCACAAATGCACAACACAAAATATTCACAGTTCTTTTAACAATTAACACCCAAGAAAATACATGAGCTTACATCTTCCCTTGAATAACTATAACCCTCAATTGTCTTTTTAAGATTCTACGTTTAGAAAAATACATGTAAGAGACTTTGAATACAATTAACTCCTACTTTAACTTAATCACACCTATCAGTTAAGCATGTGCACACTTAATAAACACTATATCCTTTAAGCTTGAACATATTCACACTGTTATTTTCTCCACATACTCCACATACCAAAATGAATACATGCAACACCCGCTTTCTTACTGAGCAACGCTGGGTACGTGCATATTACTCTCTGTCCACATTACTCAAACTAGCAAACCATTACTAGCTAAACCAGGTCAAGAACAAATTCTCCCTCTCATTATCACAGCCTTCAACCTGCTACAAGGCAGCCAGATCTTTACAACGCTTGACCTATGCATTCCCAACACCTAGTGCAGGTACAGGATTGCACCAAATGTAAGACTGCTTTTAATACACTTATGAGCCACACATATTTGGTGATGCCATTTATACTTACCAACACATTAGCAGTCTTCCAGGCACTCGTCAACGATGTCCTTAGGGACTTTATCAACAGGTTTTTGCTTGTCTACCTGGAGGACATTTTAATTTTCACTTCTTCTTTACAGGAACACTCCTCCAATGTCAGGCAGGTCCTCACTTGCCGCCAGCAGAATCGTCTATTCGTCAGGGCCGAAAAATGTGTCTTCGACTCCAACTCTGTTTCCTTCCTGGGATTCATTGTGGAATCCCAGAGAACCCAGAGAAGATCTGTGCTGTGGAGAACAACCAGCTCACTCTGTTCACCTCTACCAAATTGAAGTTCACCTGGACCCCCGAAGCTGATGCTACCTTCCACAAACTTGTATCAGATGTCACTGATTTACACCAGATTCCTCTCACCATCTCATCTATCCCTCTTAAGCAGTGTGGGAACTCCACTCATCGCTAGATTATTGACCTTACAATGTTTGGTATCTCTCATGCTGTTGCACTTTGCAGTATCCTGTTTTTTCTGCATTCCTGTTTGTTTTTTCCCTTTGAGTCTCATATTTATTGCACAATCGCTAATTTCTGTTTTACTTTAATTTTCTTTCAAATCCAATCACAACTTCTGGTCCTGGTGTCTGGAATTCAACGCTGACCCTAGTCTGCTGACCCTTGCATCTGCACTTACACCTACAGTAACAGTTGATGATTTATGTGGACCAATAGAGATAAACTGTCACCTGTAAGATAGGAATGAAATCAGGCTAGAACTAAGCCAGTAATCCCAAGTGGTGACAGTCTCAAAGTAGCTGTAGGGTCAAGCATGTTGAGATGACCAACATCAGCTGCGAGCAAGAGGTCATTAAAAGCTCCCATTCAGGTCATTCAGGCTCCCAAAAAAGCCTGAATGAAATGGTTCATACAGATTCTTACAGGCAAGGAAAGTCTGAAGCTGAGAAGCTACAACTCTCTCCATTACTTTAGCCAAGAAGGAAACCATGGAGAGGCACGGCTTGCAGGGACCTGTCTAGTTTGTCAATTGTTTTACATATAGTGGTATTGTATAAGGAGACCAGGGGCCTCATTTATAAAACTCTGCAAAGATCCTGGAGTGAAAGTGTGCGTGTGCACAAAAGTAGGAACTGGCGCACACCTACACACTGTTTCTGCTTTATAAATCACAATCAATTTCAAAACGTGTGCAGGTTTCGACCACATTTACCCATTAAAGGTCCATGAAAATCATTTATGAATATTTAAATGTTGGCTTCCCACTCATTCTGAGCGGCATAATGGACGAACCCAAGGTATGGCTTCAGATCACTGTCAAAACTAGGGGCGCAAAAATACACAGGGCGCACTACCAAATCGAGACGGGAGACAACATTCAAGAATGCAAAAAAGGCGGTTTGAGCACGATATAATCATAAATATGCATGCAGGACTTCTTTCTGTGCCCATGAGTTTCACATTTTTTGCTTGCGAGAGGAATATTTACACTTTCCAATTGTTAAAACTTGCACGTTTATATTTTTCATCTTGTCATTTTGCGCCCCCTAGTTTTGACATTGATCTGATGCCATACAAGGCAAAGAAGAGCAAATCTGGAGAATGTTCAGTAGAAGTCGTCGGCTGTCAAGGCAAGGAAGATTGTGTTGTTTGGTGCCCTCAGTAGTGGCAAACACAAGTTTATTATGTGACAACGTGTGGCTGCAGTGTTTAATATAAGTTTAGTCTATTGATGAATAATATGCTTTATATGTAGCACCTTCAGATTTTAAATTGCGAGACAAAACAAAACAGATACGAATACCCAGCTAAAAGGAAGTATGCGAACCGGTGCATTAGAATCGGGCCGGAAAAAAAGTGATGTGTCGGCAAAATCCATAAGAGCCGATTTCCATAGAGCCAATACAGTTCGAGTACTTCATTTTTTTTCATTTAATGTTATTTAAAATCTGTTAATTGTATGATAAACCTCTAGACAAAACATGTCACTTAATGTACCACTGCTGTGATGGGAAGCACACACTGCAGATTCTGTATAGTTCTACACCAGACGACTCGGTGACTAACGGTTTAATTGTGGTTTATCTAATACGTGTTACTCGAGTCTAAATATAATAATAATAATAATAATAATAATAATAATAATAATAATAATAATTATTATTATTATTATTATTATTATTAT